>ML391174.1:0-91873 GCA_005239525.1 Nicotiana knightiana
GGAGGGGCTTCCATATTGGGAGGTTTTAGGCTTATCCAAAGTATTTATTTAATCGCCCAACAATTTCTTAATTAACTAGTTAATCTCCCACTAATCAATAATTAACCAATTATTCGCATAATTAAGAATTATGTCAAATTACTTAAAATACTAGTCACTTTTAACACAATTTATACATCTTACTATTATGGTCATGTGGTACCATATAAAATCAATACATACACTATTATTTTATTAAAACATCTATGTAAAAAATGCACATATTTTCTCAACTTCTAATTTTCCTAATCTCATATAAAGAGTAAAAAATTTCGTACTCTTAATTCTTAAAATGGTAAAATGATAACCTTCTTTTCCTGTGAGAAAATAATTTCTATCTTTACAATAATGAAAATCTCATAAATGTTCTCATATTATGTATATAATTGAAAGTAGTAATATTAATAACTATATAAAATCATATTTTTTCAAACTGTTTTACAAAAATATTCCACTCAAAATACCATATCAAATGTATATAATGGTATCAAGGTTGTTAAACTTACGGGGTCTTGTAATAACATAGTCACAAATCTTCTATAACCTCATAAATTATCTTAATCCCTTCAAGCTCATACGGATTACTACGACTCATCCTAATATTAAACTACGGGATATAACATTTAATAAGAAACACGGATTAAGCTAAGTAAAGAATGCAATCCAAAGCCCCTAAAGGATATATCAACTAGAACAATTAATTAACATTCAAATACAAAAGATAATCCAAGAGTATGAACATGAACTCACACATGATAAACCTAACATAGATAATCTAAAAGATACTTTAAACCTCTCAAGGTTTTGGTCTTTGTTTATCAATTCATCATCAAAAATTTGCATTTCAAAATGAGAGGAAGGGGCAATTTATACTATAGTGCTATTTAGGCTAAATAACTAAAATACCCTTAGCTTTATAAGACTAGCCTAAATAGCTAAATTGCTAATATGACCTTCTTAATCTTGACTCCTTTAAAGCACTCCAGTGCAATGTTGACTTGAAAATTATCCTCGCTAAGCGTGCTCATCTGGCATGTATCAACAAGGGGACTAAAAGCAAGAGAACGTCTTGTTGAAGTTTTCAGAATAAAGTAATAGATAGAAATGTTAGCAGGAAAATAAGAAGAGAGTTAATGAAGCATTATGAGTAAGATGTGATACATGGATGACAACAATAGATAAAAAAATGAAATGATAGTATTACAGAGTCTATAGTCAAGTGAAGGAAAAAGCGAGAGGTGACAAGCCTTGAGACAACAAAAGAGTATAGCTCATAAAGTCATATCCTCATTTCGAGAAATAAGTTCGTGACTTAATGTGATTACCAGAAGGAAAAGTTAGACCCCATAGTAATACAAATCAGTATGGGCTGGTGAACAAGGTAAACTAAACATGAATAAGGTATCATGAGAATTTTAGATTGCGTTCCAGCGATAATAGAATGGATGACAGAAGAATAACATTTAAAGGTCATTTAGGAAGACGCTTCTGTAAAGCAAGTAATGTGAGGAAAGTTAAGCATAAGGGACTATGCGTGCTAGTTACACTAAGTGTCACCCTTGGGAGTAAGGACTTTTTTTATCCTTGGTACAGAAGGATTATCGCAAGATGAGTAAGGGTCATCGATGATTTGAAAAGACGCCAAAGACGAAGAGGTAAAACATCTATAGGTAGATCCCGTAACTCTAAATCTTAGTACTCCCCAAAAGGGGGAATATGGAGTGATATGACACTAAGTCAGGATTAAGTGGTTCTAGTAACTAGGGAATGGTAAAGGAAGAATGTGATAAAAATGAGAAAGGAACGAGATTACACTTATTCAAATCCTAAAAATATTCTACGATTCCAGAATATTATGCAAACACGACGTCAAGGAGAGAAAGTAAGGGTTTCTGCCCGAAATGTTATTGATAAATAAGGAGCCAATGTGAGACGTAAGTTAAGACAAATAACCCAAGAAATATTATGCGGAATATTGATATGAGAATGGTCCAATGAGTAGTTAGTAGTTGATAACAACACGATAGGGGTCCGAGAACTACTACAAAAAATCAAGAAACGTGCGGAAGCTAAAAGAAAAATAAAGTAACAAAAAAGAAGACAGAAATTAAAGATAGATTGAATTCAAGAAGTCTATTCTTGAAGTTGAATCCTAACAACAACAATTAGCTAACAAAGAACTACTCGGCTTTGGTAGAGAATTAAAAACAAGAAATAGATTATGAAACCCGACCCTTTAGAATAACAAGAACAACAATAAGCTTAAACTTATCACCTTTCTTGAACACCTAGAAGTGATCTAAGATTTAAAAAAGGGTTTAATCTTACCACCTTAAATTGAGTCTTGAAGGTTGAAGAATAAATCCAAGATTAGCCACACACGTGCAAGAAAAATCTCACAACTTTTATTGATATTGTCTATAATAATCTAAGTCTAAAAATAAATAATACACCCCTTATATAGGTAGGAGGGGGTCATGAAATAACGGCTAAAAATAAGAAAATAAAGTCCTAAACTATTTTGGACAACAAGTCCAAGTACCTTAGGAAAAGGAAAATACTAGGAAGCAAAAACCAAGTCATTTTTGGAAAATAATTCCAAAAATCTTAGTAAAAGGAAAACATAATCTTAACTAACTAGGAAAGCAATAAATATAGTCCCATAATATATGGAAATAAGTCCCAAACCAATCTTGGAAATCTTGAAGGAAATTTGTAAGCAACTTGGCACTAACTTGCACTCAACATCTAGTACAACTATGTACCCTTCTTGGACATCAAGGTTTTTATACTATAGAAATGTGGCTTTATGTAGGACTTCATGGGCTGCAAGTTTGGACACATTTTAGGTGCCAAATTGGTCCAACAGTGGCCCGATTGGACCTTCTTCAAGGGATGTTTCTTGGAATCTAATCGACCTCTTCTTGGACATGAATTTGGGCCATAAAATATTTATAACACCTAGATAACTCATATCTTTTATCCTTAAGCTCTTCCTTCCAACTAACAACTTCTTTGATCGCTCCTGAAGTCCAGCGACCTTGTTTTGCAACTTTGTAGCTTGAGATCTTGTTAAAGGCCCTCTTTGAGATTCCAAAGCTTCATCCTTGTCCTCGAATAGATTTGATCTTTCACGACCCTAAATCCTAAGTCGGTCGTGATGGCGCCTAACATGGATCTAGGCTAGCCAACAATCACATACTGACGTAATATTTTCATAACTTCCAAAATAGTTCTGATATATCACAAAATTCTTTTGCTTAAGCAGTTCACAGCAACAAAATGAATAAAACAGTTTATACACTACCCCAAAACCTGGAGTCAACCGTCATGAGAATCTACGAGTACTACAAGATAACCCTACTATCATAATACATCAGGACTCGGAACAAGGAACTAAATACAAAACAAGATATGGGAAAGAGATGTTGTGGATGCTGAATAGCTACCTAAAAGTCCCAACTCCGGCTCCGCAAGGGGGGGGGGGGGGNGCTCGGTAGCAACACCTATATATGCACACAGGGGTGCAGGGAGTAATGTGAGTATGCCAACTCAATTGTAATGAAAATAAATCAAGTCTAAGCAGTAATAAACACATGGGGTCAAATCATCAATTCACAATAAGCACATCCTTTCTTTCCAACAGTGTATACACTAAATCAACATGCTTAAAAAGCCAACTTCAATAAAAAAACGTTTGAAAAGTGTGATTTCCGACAATTTCAGAAAAATACCCAAAGAGTTTAGTGTAAAAATGAAATCAATCATAAATATCCCCTCAGGCCAAAACATTTATCATAGATCGCCCCTCGGACAAATTATCACTTAGAATCAGTCGCTCAGCATACCTCACAATCACTTAGTATCAGCCCCTCGGGCAACCTCACTGTCACTCATGCCTCCCAATCACTCGTCACTCAGCACTCGACACTCGCACTTAGTAGGTACCTGCGCTCAGTAGGGGTGTGTACAGACTCCGGAGGGGCTCCTTTATCCCAAGCGCTAAAATCAAGCCACCTCGTGGCATATCATAACCTCACAATCAGGCCCTCGACCTTAATCAGTCAGAAACTCTCAAAAATCCCTTCGGGCTATTAGTAAAACGGGGTTCTCGACCCAAAAACATCATTTTATATGTCAAAATAGTGTAAATAAGGCTTAGTTTCAAAATCAGTTAAACATAATATGACTGAGTGTAAATCATAAGTCAACACAGTGAGGAAATAGCAGTAAAAGCCCCCAAGGGGTCCAAACAAGTCGGCGCAAGGCCCCAAACATGGCTTACAACCTAAATATAGCAATAGTTTTAAAACACGATTTAACATATGATTTAAACGTAAATACGCAATTCAATAGTTGCCGCGGAAAGGACCAAGTCAAAATCCAAAAGTCAGTGCACGCCACACACTCGTCATCCGGCATGTGCGCCACTCCAAAAATAGCGAGAAAATACGAAGTCCGGGGTTTCATACCCTCAGGACAAGATTTACAGTCATTACTTACCTCAAACCGGCCCAAATATTAATCCGCAATGCTCTTGCCTCTCGAATCGGCTCCCGACTGCTCCGAATCCAACCAAACCAGATTAATATCATCAATATACGCTAAAGGAGAAAATCCTACTCGGAAACTATCAATTTTAACCAAAATTCCCGAAATTGGCAGAACCCAGTCCTCGGGTCCACGTCTCGGAATTCTATAAAAATCGCATCACAAGAATACTTATCCTTTCCCGAGTTTATACATATAAAATGCATCAAAATCCGACCACAATTGACCCCTAAATTCCTTAATTATAAGCCTCAAATTCCCAAGCCCTAAACCCCCAATTTATGCAATTAAATCCCACTAATTCCAAGCCTAATCCGTCAAACAACAACATAGAATCGAGTTTTTAGTCCAAGAAACTTACCTCAACAAATGACCCTCGAAATCCCTCTTCAATTTGCTCCTAAAAGCCTTAGCCCGCATGCAAAATATGATGAAAGTGCCAAAAATTCGCGAAGGCTGGTATTTTACTAACTGCCCAGTGGTTTCGCACCTGCGGACCCGCACCTGCGGAAAACACTAGATGGCCCAGTTTCCGCACCTGCGCTCAAACTTCCGCATCTGCGGCATCGCAGGTGCGGTAAAAACCTCGCACCTGCAGAACTCCTCCAACCCACCAAAATCTGCACCTGCAACGAGCTGTCCGCTACTGCGGGCCCGCACCTGCGGTACCCTATCTGCAGGTGTGTTAACACCAGCACCAGCAACATCAGCTGCTATTTTCCAACTTAAAATCCCACGATGGCTATCCAAAATCAACCCGAGCCCCCTCGGATCCCCAACCAAAAATACAAACAAGTTCCATAACCTTATTCAAACTTAGTCGAGCCTTCGAAACACCCAAAACAACGCTAAAACACCAAGATCACATCGGATTCAAGCTTATGAACTTTGAGATTTCTAGATATCGTTAATGATGCCGAAACCAACCAAAAACACGTTCGAATGGCCTGAAAATTTGCACACATGTCCAAAATGACACTACGAACCTTCTCCAATCTTCGAAATTCAATTCCGACCCCGATAGCTTATTTTCCACTGCCAACCGGAAATCACCAAACACTCAATTTCGCCAATTCAAGCCTAATCTACACGGGACATCAAAACCACATTCTGAATACTTTCCTAAGTCTCATATCACCTAACGAAGCTATATAAACCATAAAAATACATTCCGAGGTCGTTTATCAATAAGTCAACTCCAAGTTGACTTTTGCAACTATTAAGCCAATCTAAGAGACTAAGTGTCTCGGTTCTCACCAGGACAACCCCGAACCCGAACCAACCGACCCAACACATCATAATTAGGTTAACTAGCACATAAAAAAGCCGAAATAGGGGAAACGGGGCTAATCTCACGGAACAACCGGCCGGGTCGTTACATCTCCCCCTCTTAAAAAATGTTTTCCTCAAACGAGTCTAGAAACATACCCGGAGTCTCAAATAAGTGAGGATATCTATTCCGAATTTCCCGCTCGGTCTCCCAGGTGGCATCCTCCACTGGCTGCCCTCTCCACTGGACCTTCACTGAAGCTATATCCTTAGACCTCAGCCTTTTGACCTGACGACCCAAAATAACCACTAGCTCTACCTTATATGACATGTCACCCTCGAGATGAACCGTGCTGAAGTCCAAAACATGAGACGTGTCACCAACATACTTCCGGAGCATCGAATCATGGAACACCGAATGAATACTCGATAAGCTGGGAGGCAAGGCAAGTCTCTAAGCCACCTCTCCAATCCTCTGCAGCACCTCAAATGGCCCAACAAACCAGGGACTCAGCTTCCCCTCTTCCCGAACCTCATAACACCCTTCATAGGTGACACCTTCAGTAGCACCTTCTCCCCAACCATGAAAGACACATCCCGGACCTTCCGGTCCGCATAACTCTTCTGCCTAGATTGCGTCGTGCCAAGCCGCTCCTGAATCAACTTCACCTTACCCAACTCATCTGAACCAAGTCTGTGCGCAACAGCCTAGCCTCGCTCGGCTCAAACCCACCAACCGGAGATCTACACCTCCTACCATATAAAGCCTCATATGGGGCCATCTGGATACTCGATTGATAACTATTATTATATGCAAACTCCGCAAGTGGCAGAAGCTGGTTTTATGAACCCCCAAAATCAATGACACACACACGCAACATGTCCTCCAGAATCTGAATAGTGCGCTCTGACTGCCCATCGGTCTGAGGATGAAACGTTGTGCTCAACTAACCTGAGTACCTAACTCCCTCTGCACGGCCCTCCAAAACTGAGATGTGAACTGATTACCTCTGTCGAAAACAATAGAAACCGGAACCCCATGCAATCAGACAATATCCGTGATATAAATCTCAGCTAACCGCTCCGAAGAATAAGTAGTAAAAACAGGAATGAAGTGCGCGGACTTGGTCAGCCGATCCACAACAACCCATATAGCATCAAACCTCCTCGAAGTCCATGGGAGCCCAACTACGAAGTCAATGGTGATCCGCTCCCACTTCCACTCCGGAATATCTAATCTCTGAAGCAATCCACCCGGTCTCTGGTGCTCATACTTGACCTGCTGACAGTTGAAACACAAAGCCATGAACTCAAAAATATCCCTCTTCATCCGCCTCCACCAATAATGCTGTCTCAAATCTTGATAATCTTCACAGCACCCGGATGGATGGAATACCGCGAACTATGGGCCTCAGCTAGAATCAAATCTTGAAGCTTATCCACATTAGGCATGCAAATCCAGCCCTACATCCTCATGACCCTATCATCACCAATAACCACATCTCTAGCATTACTGTGATGGACCCTGTGAAGAAGAACGAGCAAATGTGGATCATCATACTGGCGTGCTCTAATCTGATCGTAAAGAGAAGACCTGGAGGCTACACAAGCCAATACTCGCGGGGGCTCTGATATATACAATCTCACCAACTGACCCGCTAAAACCTGAACATCAAGTGCTAAAGGTCGCGTTACTGCTAGAAGGTAGGCTAGACTCCCCAAACTATCTGCTCTGCAAATCAGGGCATCGGCCACTACATTGGCTTTCCCCGGATGATATAGAATAGTGAGGTCATAATACTTGAGAAGCTCCAACCATTTCCTCTGACGCAAATTCAGATCCTTCTGCTTAAGCAGATGCTGCAAACTACGGTGATCAGTGAAAATATCACAATGCACTTCATACAAATAATGACACCAAATCTTCAAGGCGTGGACAATAGCTGCTAGCTTAAGATCATGCACTAGATAATTCTTCTCCTGCACCTTCAAATGTCTGGACGCATAGACAATCACCCTACCATCCTGCATCAAAACCGCTCCAAGGCTAACTCTCGAGGCGTCACAGTAAACTGTATAAGAACCTGAACCCGTAGGTAAAACCAATACCGGAGCTGTATACAAAGCTGACTTGAGCTTCTGAAAGCTCTCCTCACACTCCTCAGTCCACTTGAACTGAGCACCCTTCTGGGTTAGTCTGGTCATAGGTACTGCAATAGATGAAAAACCCTCTACAAAATGGCGATAGTACCCTGCCAAACCAAGGAAACTGCGGATCTCGGTAGCTGATGACGGTCTAGGCCAGCTCTGCACTGCCTTTATCTTCTTTAGATCAACCTGAATACCCTCACTAGATACCACGTTTCCCAAGAACGCTACTGAATCAAGTCATAACTCACACTTCAAAAATTTTGCATACAACATCTTCTCCCTCAAGGTCTGAAGCACAACTCTCAAATACTGCTCATGATCCTCCCGAGATCGGTAATACACCAAGATGTCATCGATAACACGATAACTAAAGAATCCAGATAAGGCCGGAATACACTGTGCAGTGCATAAAGGATACTGGGGCAATGGTCAGCCCGAAACACATAACCAGAAACTCATAATGACCATATCTAGTCCTGAAGACAGTCTTCGGAATGTCGGGCCCTCGAATCTTCAACTGATGATAGCTAGAACGCAAGTCAATCTTGGTAAATACCCTGGCACCCTGCAACTGATCAAACAAGTCATCTATAAGAGGCAAGGGATACCAGTTCTTCATTGTAACCTTGTTCAGATGCCGATAATCAATACACATACGCTTAAAACCATCATTCTTTTTCACAAACAACATCGGAGAACCCCAAGGTGACACACTAGGCCGAATGAACCCCCTTATCTAGGAGTTCCTGAAGCTGCTCCTTTAATTCCTTCAACTCCGCTAGTGCCATATGATAAGGTCGAATAGAAATAGGCTGAGTGGCTGGCCCCAGGTCAATGCCAAAATCAATGTCCCTGTCAGGTGGCATGCCTGGCAGGTCTGCAGGAAACACGTCCGGAAAATCACGAACCATAGGAACCGAATCAATAGTAGGAGTATCACCACTAACATCCCTCACAAAATCCAAATACGATAAACACCCCCTTTTAACCATACACTGAGCCTTCAGGTAAGAAATCACCCTGCTAGGCACATACTCAGAAGAACCTCTCCACTCAACCCTCGAAAATCCTGGCATAGCTAAGGTCATGGTCTTAGCGTGACAATCAAGAACATCATGACACGGAGATAGCCAATCCATGCCCAATATCACATCAAAATCAACCATGCTGAGTAACAACAGGTCCACTCAGGTCTCCAGACCCCCAATAGATATCACACATGACTGATGCACACGGCCCATAACAATAGTATCACCCACCGGAGTCGACACATGAACCGATGCAACTAGAGACTCACGGGGCATATCCAGATAATGGGCAAAATATGAAAAAGCATATGAATACGTAGAACCAGAGTCAAATAAATCCAAAGCATCTCGGCGATAGACTAAGACAATACCTGTGATCACTACATCGGAGGCCATAACATCTGGCCTGGATGGAAGTGCATAGATACGAGCCTAGCCTCCACCTGCACGACTTCCCCCTCTAGGGCGGCCACAGGCGGTCTGACCCCCACTCCTAGCTGCCTGGGCGGCTGGTGAAGTAACTGGAGCCGAAGTCGAGGGCTGGCCCCTCTGCTGAGAAGAACCACCAAAATGACGGGGACACTGTCTCTACATGTGCCCAAACTCTCCGCACTCAAAACAACTCCCTGGAGCTGGAGACGGGGACTGAAAGAAACCCTGGCACCAGAATGTCCACTAGAAGAATCATGCATAGAGGAACTCTGAGCTGGTGGTGCTTGAGCTGCGGTCTGGGCTGGAAGGGCACTGAATGAAGAATGGCCTGGCTGAGAACTGCGGGGACCATGCCCCGAATATGCACCACTATAGGCTAGGCGGACTGGCTGAGGAGGCCTGAATGAACGGCCTTTACCATGCTGAAACTGCCTCCTGGAAGGAGCACCTCTAGAACTACCAGATCCAAGAGGCCTCTTGGCCTCCCTCTCCTCCCGCTCCTGGCGGCGAACCGACTAAATATCTCGAGCAATATCAACAACCTGCTCGAAGGTAGCACCTGATACCCTTTCTGTAGCCATCAAAAGGCGGAGCTGATAAGTGAGGCCATCCACGAAGCTCCTAATCCTCTCCCTATCAGTAGGGACCAACTCGGTGGCATGACGATCCAACTCTGATAACCGCATCTCATACTACGTCACTGATAGCCCCCCTGATGCAGCTACTCAGACTGCCTACGCTGCTCCCCCTTGTGAGACTAGGGTACATGCTTCTCCAAGAAGATAGTGGAGAACTGCTGCCAGTTGAGTGGTGCTGCACCAACAGGCCTACGCCTCTCGAAGGACTCCCACCAAGTAAAAGAAACCCCAGAAAGCTTAAAAGTAGCAAACGAGACCCCACTGGTCTCAAGAATCCCAGTAGTACGAAGCATCCTCTAACACTTATCAAGAAAACCCTGGGCATCCTCGCCATCGGCACCACTGAATGTCAGAGGCTGAAGCCTACTAAATCTCTCCAGCCTACGCTTCTCATTATCTGGCATAGCTGGAACCACGAAGTCCTAAACTAGAGCAACCGGCTGGGCTGGAACCGCCCCCGGTGTCTGAAGGCCCTGAGTAATCTACTCAAGTGTCGGGGCAGCTGGAGTCTGAGTGCCTCCCTCGGCCTGAGAAGTAGCAGAAGTAGAAGATACAACAACTGCCTAGGCAAGGCTAGTACATACTGTCAAGATCTGAGCCAGCGTCTCCTGAAGACCCGGAATAACAATTGGCACCGCCAATGCCTGAGCCTGTCTCGCTGGAATAATTGTGGCGGGAACCTGATCTTGAATGTTAGGTGGACCCTCTGGTGCTACCCCGGCTACTGCTCGGGCTGGTCCCCTACCTCTACCATGACCTCGACCTCTTGCTGTTCTAGCTAGTGTTTGATCACCCTGATCGGTAGCGCGTGTCCTCACCATCTGTGAGGGAATGAAACAATAGAAGTTTAGATTTCCAGAATCGACAAAATGGCACGATAGAATTCAATAAAATGAGATTTTTTTTCCTAAGGGTTCTGCAGCCTCTCGAAGATAAGTACAGACGTCTCCGTATCGATCCGGAAGACTCTACTAAACCTGCTCATGACTAGTGAGTCCTATGCAACCTAGGTTCTGATACCAACTTGTCACGACCCCAAATCCTAAGCTCGCCGTGATGGCGCCTAACATGGAACTAGGCTAGCCAACAATCACATACTGATGTAATATTTTCATAATTTCCAAAACGGTTCCGATATATCACAAAATTCTTTTGCTTAAGCAATTCATAGCAACAAAATGGATAAAACAATTTATACACTACCCCAAAACCTGGAGTTAACCATCACGAGCATCTACGAGTAGTACAAGATAACCGTACTATCATAATACATCAGGACTCGGAAAGAGGAATTAAATACAAAACAAGATATGGGAAAAGAGATGTTGTGAACGCTGAACACCTACCTCGAAGTCCCAACTCCGGCTCCACAAGGGGGAAGCAAACTAGCGCTCAGGACCAGCACCTGTATCTGCACACAGGGGTGTAGGGAGTAATGTGAGTACACCAATTCAGTAGTAATAAAATAAATCACGTCTAAGCAATAAGAAGCACATGGGGTCAAATCATCAATTCATAATAAGCACAGTCTTTCTTTTCAACAGTGTATACACTAAATCAACATGCTTAAAAAGCTGACTTCAGTAAAAATCCTTTGAAAAAGTGTGATTTCCAACAATTTCAGAAAAATACCCAAAGAGTTTAGTTAAAAAATGAAATAAATCATAAATATCCCCTCAAGCCAAAACATGTATCATAAATCTCCCCTCGGGAAAATCATCACTCAGAATCAGTTGCTCAGCATACCTCCCAATCACTCAGTATCATCCCGTCGAGCAACCTCACTGTCACTCATGCCTCCCAATCACTAGTCACTCGGCACTCGCACTCAGTAAGTACCTGCGCTCACCTGAGGTGTGTACAGACTCCAGAGGGGATCCTTCAGCCCAAGCGCTAATATCAAACCACCTTGTGGCATATCATAACCTCAGAATCTGGCCATCGGCCTCATTTAGTCAGAAACTCTCAAAAAGCCCCTCGGGCTATTGGTAAATAAGGCTGAGTTTCGAAATATGTTAAACATAATATGACTGAGTGTAAATAATAAGTCAACACAATGAGAAAATAGCAGTAAAAGCTCCCAAGGGGTCCAAACATGTCGGCGCAAGGCCCCAGAAATGGCTTACAGCCCAAATATAGCAATGGCTTTGAAACACGACTTAACATATGATTTAAACATAAATACGCAACTCAATAGTTGCCGTTGAAAGGACCAAGTCCAAATCCATAATTCAGTGCACGCCACGCACTCGTCATCCGGCATGTGCGCCACTCCAAAATTAGTGAGAAAATACGAAGTCCGGGGTTTCATACACTCAGGACAAGATTTACAGTCATTACTTACCTCAAACCGGCCCAAATACTAATCTACGATGCTCCTTCCTCTCGAATCGGCTCCCAACTGCTCCAAATCTAATCAAACTAGATTAATATCATCAATATACACTAAAGTAGCAAAGCCTACTCGAAAACTATCAATTTTAACAAAAATTCCCAAAATTGGCAAAACCCGCCCCACGGGCCCACATCTCGGAATTCTATAAAAAATGTATCACAAGCATCCTTATCCTTTCCCGAGTCTATACATATAAAATGCATCAAAATCCAACCACAATTGACACCTAAATTACTTAATTATAAGCCTCAATTTCCCAAGCCCTAAACCCCCAATTTATGATATTAAATCCCACTAATTCCAAGCCTAATTCGTCAAATAACAACATAGAATCAATTTTTTAGTCCAAGAAACATACCTCCACAGATGACCCTCGAAATCCGTCTTCAATTTGCTCCAAAAAGCCTTAGCCCGCATGCAAAATATGAAGAAAATGCCAAAAATTCGTGAAGGCTGGTATTTATACTAACTTCCTAGTGGTTCCGCACCTGTGGCCAGTTACGCACACCTGCGGACCTGCACCTGCGGTCCCAGGTGCGCACCGGCGGAAAACACTAGAAGGACCAGTCTTTGCACCTGCGCTCAAACTTCCGCATCTGCGGCTGCGCAGGTGCGGTAAGAACCTCGCATCTGCGGAACTCTTCCAACCCACCAAAATCTGCGCCTGTAACGAGCCGTCCGCTTCTGCGGGCCTGGACCTGCGGTACCCTATCCGTAGGTGTGCTAACACCAGTACCAGCAACATCAGCAGCTATTTTCTAACTTAAAATTCCCTAATGGCTATCCGAAATCAACCCGAGCCCCCTCGGGACCCCAACCAAAAATACAAACAAGTCCCATAACCTTATTCAAACTTAGTCGAGCCTTCGAAACACCCAAAACAACTCTAAAACACCAAGATCACATCAGATTCAAGCTTATGAACTTTGAGATTTTTAAATTTTGCCAATGATGCCGAAACCAACTAAAACACGTCCGAATAGCCTGAAAATTTGCACACACGTCTAAAATGACACTACGAACCTGCTCCAACCTCCGAAATTCCATTCCGACCCCGATAGATAATTTTCCATTACCTACTAGAAATCACCAAAAACTAAATTTCGCCAATTCAAGCCTAATTCTACTCCGGACATCAAAACCACATTCCAAACACACTCCTGAGTCCTAATTCCCCTAACGAAGCTATCCGAACCATAAAATCTACATTCCGAGGTCGTTTACCAATAAGTCAACTCCCAGTTGACTTTTCCAACTATTAAGCCAATCTAAGAGACTAAGTGTCTCGGTTCTCACCACGATCACCCCGAACCCGAACCAACCGACCAGACACATCATAATTAGTTTAACTAGCACGTAACAAAGCAGAAATAGGGGAAACATGGCTAATCTCATGGAACGACCGGCCGGATCGTTACATGATCTTCCTGAGATATCATTCCCCTCTTCTTGAAGAAACTTCATCCTCGAATTTCAACCTTGCAAAAAAATAAAGACAAGCACTAGTAAATGGAATCCACTAATCTAAAAAAATGGTAAGAATAAAACAATGTAGTTGCAATGTGTTCACTTAACCCAATTAAGCTTAATAGGTGTAAATACTCCTTTATAAAGCATATGGACATCATCATCCCAATAAAATTTATGCCTACTTAGATTTGTCCCATAAAAATCTCTCTTAAGGTAGTTCAAAAATGTGCATGACAATGAAATTACAAAAGATTGATCATGCATCCATTTAAAACAAGTATCTCTACCACATGTATCAAATAAGACACTTTTATGATACTGACAATATCAATAAATATTGTGAGATTTTTCTTGTTCTCTTGTGCATGGCTACTCTTGGATTTATTCTTCAACCTTCAAGACTCAACTTAAGGTGGTAAATTTAAACCCTTTTCGAAATATTATATCACTTCTAGGTATTCAAGAAAGGTGATAAGTTTAGGCTTATTGTTGTTCTTGTTATTCTAAAGGGTCGGGTTTCACAATCTATCTCTTGTTTTAAAGTATCTACCAAAGGCGATTAGTTATTCATTAGCTAATTGTTCTTGTTATGATTCAACTTCAAGAATAAACTTCTTGAATTCAATCTATATTTACTTTTGCGCATTTTTTTGTTTCTTTATTTTATTTTACTTTTGCGTATCATGTTGTTATCAGTAGCTGATTCAGGAAGAGCCTAGTTATGGCTAGGCAAGAGGATACAGACACATCAACATACCGTGCAAGATAAACATAGTAAAAATGTAACATAGTGAATTCAACCTCACAGTTATGACATTGTAATACTTGAGATATATTCAGATAGGAGTTGAGGTAGTTAAAGGTTCCATATAAGTGTTACAAAAATAAAAGAGAGTGCCATTGGGAAACAGTCAAAATATAACTTCAGAAGCAATCCTAAAAGCACAAGGGCATGGAGGTAATTAACTACGATAATTATAGGCGAGGAAGGACATCAAAAATTTCGTCGAGTATACGATATAATAAGCTTGCAGTTTTACAAGACTCAGATGATCCTCCCTAAGTACTACAATGAAAGACTAGCTGAGGAAATAAGGAAGAAAGCTTCAACCTAAGCATAGTAACTTGAAGAAGAAATTGTCATGTAAGAACAATCTCACTACAACATTGTATGCACTCCATAAGAAAGTGGCACCTACCGTGGTCAATGAACGGGAAGTGAATCAAAAGTAATATTCGAGATCATATGAGTTGCACAAAAATTCCATCATGCCTTGGAACTAAGATAAGCTAGTATGCACGCAACAAGGGGGCAGAAGGACCAAGAAAAGTAATAACTTACGTTTAAACAAAGCTGAGAAGGAACGAAATGAATTATTTGATCAAAGATCCAGAGTTGGTAAGGTTATTGTCACAACCCAAAACCAAAGCTGGCCTTGATGGCGCCTATCAAGGCACTAGGCTAGCCAATCTACCGTGAAATAACATAAGGACTCACCATTTAAATTCAAAACAGTGCGATATTTCATAAAATTCTTCCAGTTTAACAATTCAAAGCAACAAAGTAGATAAACATCTAAAAACATCGCCCCAAAACCTGGAGTCAACCATTATGAGCATTTATGAATAATACAAGGTATACTATCTCAATACTACAACCAGTCTAGGGGATAAACAACAAGTAATAGAACAAGAAGGGAAACAAAGTATGATGTGGACGCTGAACAACTACCACAAATCCCGAAAACCGGCTGCAACAGAGTGTAGAAGAAGCTAGCGCTCAGTCCCAGCACCTCAATCTGCACACGGGGTGCAAGGAGTAATGTGAATACGCCAACTCAGTAGTAATGAAAGTAAATAATGTCTAAGGCAATTTCAGTAAAATACCATTTAAAATGTGCCTTTTCGCAAATTTCCATAGAAGTCAAGAAATCGACAGAGTTCATAATAGCCTTTCAAATGGAAACATGTATCATAAATTGCCCTCGGGCATTTCATCACTCAGCATGTCTCATAACCACTCAGCATCAGCCCCTCGGGCAACCTCACAATCACTCATCCCTCCCAGATCACTCGTCACTCGGCCCTCGGCACTCGACACTCGCACTCAGTAGGTACCTGCGCTCACTAGGGGTGTACACACTTCGAAGGGGCTCCTACAGCCCAAACGCTAATATCAAGCCATCTAGTGGCATAATCACTCAGGCTCTCGGCCTCTCACATATCATGAAAAGTGTAACATGCTACGACGCGCAGCCTGATCCCATAATATCCTCACAACATAGGCCCTCGGCCACACTCAGTCAGAAATCTCTCAAAAGAGGCCACTTGGGCTATCAGTAAAGCGGGGTACTCGACCCAACATATCATTTCCTACCACAAAATAGTGTGAATAAGACTGAGTTTTGAAATCAGTTAAACATGATATGACTGAGTGTAAATAATAAGTCAACACAGTGGGGAATAGCAGTGAACATCCCCCAAGAGGTATAAACAGGTCGGTACAAGGCCCCAAACATGGCATACAACCCAAATATATAGTAATAGTCTTAAAACATGAAATATCATATGAATTAGAGTCAAATCGCAACTTAATATTTGCCACGGGACTGACCAAGTCAAAATCCCCCAACAGTGCGTGCCACACACTCGTCATCTAGCATGTGCGCCACTCCAAAACAATGGTAGAATGTGCAGTCCCGGGTTTCATACCCTCAGGACAAGATTTACAGTCATTACTTACCTCAAACCGGCCCACAAACTACTCCGCAATGCTCTTGCCTCTGGAATCACCTCCCGATTGCTCCAAATCTAACCAAAACCTGATTAGTATTATCAATATATGCTAGGGAGACGAAACCCATTCAGAAATTATCAAAATTAAGCACAAATCCCGAAATTTGCCAAACCCGACCCCTGGGCCCACGTCTCAGAATTTGATAAAAATCACAAAACTAGAATCCTTATCCTTCCACGAGTCTACCCATATAAAATACATCCAAATCCAACCACAAATGGCCCCTTAATTCCTCAATTTAAAGTCTCAAATTCCCAAGCCCTAAACCCTCAATTTAGTCACTAATTTTCCTTAAATTTCACCCCTAATCAGTCACATAACACCATAGAAATGAGTTTTAGGTCCAAAAGATCTTACCTCCACGAAGTTCTCTTGATTTCCCTCTTCAAAACCTTCTCTCAAGCTCAAATCCGTATGAGAATGTTGATGAAATAACTAAAATTCGCGAAGGTTGGTATTTATACTCTCTATCCAGTGAAACCGCACCTGCGGACCCCTACCTGCAGTGCCAGGTGCGTTTCTGCGGAATCCCACTTACAAATCCAACCTCGCATCTGCGGTCCATAAGCCCGCATCTGCGATCTCGCTTCCGTGACAAAATCATCCGCATCTGCAGAAAAATCTTAGCCCCTCAAACTCCGCATCTGTGGCTCCCAGACCGCACCAGCAACTCCACATTACCAAAAATCATGCCGATACCCACCCGAACTTATCCCGAGGCCCTCGGGCTTAGTCAAACCCTTGGAACACCCAAAATAACACCGAAACATCAACCCATGATTCAAGCCTAAGGATCTTCAAACTTCCAAAAATCACCAACGATGCCGAAACTACCCAAAACTCGTCTGAATGACCTGAAAATTTTCACACACATCGAAAATGATGCTACGAACCTGTTCCAACTTTTGGAATTCCATTCCGACCCCGATATCTAATTTTTCACTGCCGACCGAAAATTGCCAAAAACTCAATTTCGCCAATTTAAGCTTAATTCTACTCCGGACCTCTAAACCACATTCCCAACACACTCCTAAGTCCCAAATCACCTAACGAAGCTATCCGAGCCATAAAATCGACATTCCGAGGTCGTTTACCTAATAGTCAACTTCCAGTTGACTTCCCAACCGTAAGGCTAACTTAAGAGACTAAGTGTCTCAATTCTCACCACGACCACTCCGAATCTGAACCAATCGACCCAACACATCATCAATAGGCTAAGCAATAAATGATAAGGCAGGAACAGGGAAACCAAGGCCTATCTCACGGAACGATCGGCCGAGTCGTTACATTCTCCCCTTCTTAAACAAATGTTCGTCCTCGAACGGGTCTAGAAACATACCTGGGGTCTCAAATAGGTGAGGATATTTGATCCGCATCTCTCGCTCAGTCTCCTAGGTGGCCTCCTCAACCGACTGCGCTCTCCACTGCACCTTCACTGAAGCTATATCCTTAGATCTCAATCTCCTGACCTGACGCCCCAAAATAGCCACTGACTCTACCTCATAAGACATATTTCTCTAGCTGAACTGAGCGTGAGACGGGTCACCAACATACTTCCGGAGTATGGCAACATGAAATACCGGGTGAACACTCGATAAGCTGGGCCGCAAAGCAAGTCTATAAGCCACCTATCCAACTCTCTGAAGCACCTCAAAAGGCCTAATGAACCGGGGACTCAACTTGCCCCTCTTCCAGAACCGCATAACACCCTTCATAGGTGACACCTGCAGCAGTACCTTCTCCCCAACCACAATAGACACGTCCCGGACCTTTCAGTCCATATAACTTTTCTACCTAGACTGTGTCGTGCGAAGCCGCTCCTGAATCAACATCACCTTATCCAGCACATCCTGTACCAAGTCTGTGCCCAATAGCCTAGCCTCACCCGGCTCAAACCAACCCAACCGGAGATCTACACCTCCTACCATATAAAGCCTCATCGGAGCCATCTGGATACTCGACTGATAATTGTTATTATATGCAAACTCCACGAGTAGCAGAAACTGGCCCCATGAACCCCCAAAATCAATGGCACAAACATGCAACATGTCCTCCAGAATCTGAATAGTGCATTCTAACTATCCGTCCGTTTGAGGATGAAATGCTATGCTCAACTCGACCTGATTACCCAACTCTCTCTGCACGACCCTCCAAAACTGAGATGTGAACTGAGTACCTCTGTCATAAATGATAGAAACAGGAACACCATGCAACCGGACAATCTCCCGGATGTAAATCTCAGCTAACCGCTCCGAAGAAAAGATAGCACCAACAGGAATGAAGTGCGTGGACTTGGTCAGCCGATCCAAAATAACCCATATAGCATCGAACTTCCTCGAAGTCCGTGGGAGCCTACCTAAAAAGTCCTTGGTGATCCACTCCCACTTCCACTCCAGAATATCCAACCTCCGATGCAACCCACCTGGCCTCTGGTGCTCATACTTGACCTGCTGACAGTTGAGACACTGAGCTACAAACTCAACAATATCCTTCTTCATCCGCCTTCACCAATAATGCTGTCTCAGATCTTGATACATCTTTGCGGCACCCGGAAGGATGGAATACCGCGAGCTGTGGGCCTATGCTAGAATCAACTCTCGAAGCCCATCCACATTGGACACACATATCCGACCCTGCATCCGCATAACCCCATCATCTCCAATAACTAAATCCCTGGCATCACCTCGCCGAACCCTATCCTGAAGAACGAGCAAGTGCGGGTCATCATACTGGCACTCTCTGATCCGACCATAAAGAGAAGACCTGGATTCTACACAAGCAAATACCCGACGGGGCTCTGATAGATCCAATCTCACCAAGTAGCCCGCTAGAGCCTGAACATCAAAGGCTAATGGTCTCTCTACTGCTGGAAGATATGCTTGACTCTCCAAACTCTCTGCTCTGCGACTCAAGGCATCGACCACTACATTGGCCTTCCCCGGATAGTATAGAATAGTGATATCATAGTCCTTGAGAAGCTCCAACCATCTCCTTTGACGTAAATTTAGATCCCTCTTCTTAAGTAAATGTTGCAAACTACGGTGGTCAGTGAAAATCTCACAATGCACCCCATACAAATAATGACGCCAAATCTTCAAGGATGCTAGCTTAAATCATGAACTTGATAATTCTTCTCATGCATCTTCAACTGTCTGAACGCATAGGCAATCACCCTATACTGCATCAATACTGCTCCAAGGACAACTCTCGAGGCATCACAATAAACTGTATATGAACCTGAACCCGTAGGCAAAACCAAAACTGGAGCTATAGTTAAGGCTGACTTGAGCTTATGAAAGATCTCCTCACACTCCTCAGTCCACCTGAACGGAGCACCCTTCTGGGTCAGTCTGGTCATAGGTGCTGTAATAAGTGAAAATACCTCTACAAAGCGGCGGTAGTACCCTGCCAAACAAAGGAAACTATGGATCTCGGTAGCTGATGACGGTCTAGACTAAATCTACACCGCCTCCACCTTCTTCGTATCTACCTTGTTCCCATCACAAGACACCACATGGCCTAAGAATGCCACTAAATCAAGAAAGAATTCACACTTCAAAAAATTTTCATACATCCTCATCTCCCTCAAAGTCTGAAGCACCATCCTCAAATGCTACTCGTGATCCTCCCGAGATCGGGAATATACCAAGATGTCGTCAATAAACACGATGACGAAGGAATCAAGACAAGGTCGAAAAACATTGTGTATCAAGGGCATAAAGTCTTCTGGGGCATTGGTCAACCCAAATGACATGAAAAGAAACTCATAGTGACCATATCTGGTCCTGAAGGCAGTCTTCAGGATGTCGGTCTCCCGAATCTTCAACTGATGATAGCCAGAACATAAGTCAATCTTTGAAAATACCCTGGCACCCTGTAGTTGGTCAAACAAGTCATCAATGCGAGGCAAGGGATACCTGTTCTTCACCGTAACCTTGTTCAGCTGCCGATAATCAATACACATACGCATAGAACCATCCTTCTTCTTCAAAAACAACACCGGTGCACCCCAAAGTGACACATTAGGCCGAATGAACCCCTTATCTAGGAGTTCCTGAAGCTGCTCCTTCAATTCTTTCAACTCCGTCGGTCATACGATAAAGTGGAATAAAAATAGGGTGAGTGGCCGACACCAAATCAATACCAAAATCAATATCTCGGTCAGGTGGCATGCCTGGCAGGTCAGCAGGAAACACATCCGAAAAATCACGGACCACAGGAACAGAATCAATAGTGGGAGTCTTGGCACTGACATCCCTCACAAAAGCCAAATACGAAAAACACCCCTTCTCTACCATACGCTGGGCCTTCAGATAGGAAATCACCCTACTAGACACATACTCAATAGAACCTCTCCACTCAACCCTCCGAAATCCTAGCATAGCTAAGGTCACGGTCTTAGCGTGACAATCAAGAATAGCATGACACGGAGATAGCCAATCCATGCCCAATATCACATCAAAATCAACCATGCTAAGCAACAATAGGTCCATTCGGGTGTCAAGACCCCCCAATAGATATCATGCACGACCGATACACACGATCCACAACAATGGTATCGCCTACCGGAGTCGACACATGGATAGATGTAACTAAAGACTCACGGGTTATGTCCAGAAAATGGGAAAAATATGATAAAACATAGGAATACGTAGAACCAGGATCAAATAAGGCCAAAGATTCTCGGTGACAGACTGAGACAATACATGTGATCACTACATCGGAGGTCATAGCATCTGGCCTGGCTGGAAGTTCATAGATATGAGCATGGCCACCACCTGCACGACCTCCCCCTCTAGGGTGGCCCCTAGCTATCTGACCCCCACCCCTAGCTGTTTGGGAGGGTGGTGAAGTAACTGGAGCTAAAGTCGAGGGCTGACCCCTATACTGAGAAGACCCACCAAGGCGACGAGGGCACTTCCTCCGTACATTCCCAAACTCTCCACACTCAAAATAACTCCCTGGAGCTAGAGTCGGGGATTGAAAGGAACCCCTGGCACAAAAATAGCCACTAGAAGAACCATGCATAGAGGAACCCTAAACTGATGGTGCTCGGGATGAGCTCCGGGCTGGAAGGGCACTAAATGAAGAATGACCCGAATGAGAACTGCGGGGACCATGCCCCGAAGATGCACCACTATAGGCTGGGCAGACTAGCTGAGAAGGCCTGAATGAATGACCTCTACCATGCTAAAACTGCCCTCTGAAAGGAGCACCGCTGAAACTACCAGATCCACGAGGCCTCTTGGCCTCCCTCTCCTCACACTCCTGATGGCAAACTGCCTCAATATCCTGAGCAATATCAACAACTTGCTCAAAGGTAGCACCTGATACTCTCTCCCTAGTCATCAAAATACGGAGCTGATAAGTGAGACCATCAAAGAATCTTCTGAATCTCTCTCTCTCTCTATAGGGACCAACTCTGAAGCGTGTCGGGCAAGCTCGAAAAACCTCATCTTATACTGCATCACTGCCAACTCACCCTAACGCAGCTGCTCAAACTGCCTATGCAGCTCCTCTCTGTGAAACTAGGGAACATACTTCTCTAAGAAGAGAGTGGAGAACTGCTGCCAAGTAAGGGGTGCTGCACCAACAGGCCTACGCCTCTCCTAGGACTCCCACCAAGTGAATGTAGCTCCTGAGAACTGGAATTTAGTGAACGAGACCCTACTGGTCTCCAATATCCCTGCAGTACGAAGCATCCTCTGACATTTGTCTAAGAAGCCCTGGGCATCCTCGCCCTCAACACCGCTAAATATCGGAGGCTGAAGTCTACCAAATCTCTCCAACCTGCGCTGCTCATCATCTGGCATGACTGGAATACAAAATCCTGAGCGTGGGCAACCAGCTGGGCTGGAGCTGCCCCGGTGTCTGGAGCCCCTGGGTAACCTACTCAGGTGTCCGGGCAGCTAGAGTCTGAGTGCCTCTCCCAGCCTGAGAAGTAGCGGCAGTAGTAGAAACAGCGACCGCCTGTGCAAGACTGGTCCACACAGTCAAGATTTGAGCCAGAGTCTCCTGAAGACCCGGGATCAGAATAGGCACTGCCGGTGCCTGATCCGGTCCCGCTAGAACATCTGTCGAGGGGGGGGATTGATCCTGAACAGCAGGTGGATCCACAGGTACTGCTCCGGCTGCTGTGCGGGCTACACTCCTACCTCTACCATAGCCTCGACTGTGGCCTCGACCTCTCGTTGGTCTAGCTGGTGTCTTGTCACCTTGATCGGTAGCGCGTGTCCTCACCATCTGTGAGGGAATGAAACAATAGAAGTTAGTTTCTAGAATCATCATATTTGAACGGCAAAATTAGAAATTGTGGGATTTTTCCCAAGGGTTCTGCAGCCTCTCGAAGATAAGTATAGACATCTCCGTACCAATCCACAAGACTCTACTAAACCTGCTCATGATAGGTGAGTCCTATGTAACATAGGCTCTGATATCAACTTGTCACGACCCCAAACCAAAGCTGGCCGTGATGGCGCCTATCAAGGTACTAGGCTAGCCAATCTACCGCGAAATAACATAAGGACTCCACATTTAAATTCAAAACAGTGTGATATTTCATAAAATTCTTCCGGTTTAACAATTCAAAGCAACAAAGTATATAAACATCTAAAAACATCGCCCTAAGGGGATCTATGAGCATCTATGAATAATACAGGTAATACTATCTCAATACTACAACCAGTCTAGGGGATAGACAACAAGTAACAGAACAAGAAGGGAAACAGAGTATGATGCGGACGCTGAACAGCTACCTCAAATCCCCAAAATCGGCTCAAAGAGAGTGTAGAAGAAGCTAGCGCTCAGTCCCAGCACCTCAATCTGCACACGAGGTGCAAGGAGTAATGTGAATACGCCAACTCAGTAGTAATGAAAGTAAATAATGTCTAAGGCAAAGAAACACATAAAAATAGTCATAAATATACAAAAAAATGAACTCCTTCTTTCAGAAAACACATATATGTACCTTATAACATTTACAAGTCAATTTTAGTAAAATATCATTTAAAATGTTCCTTTTCGAAAATTCTCATAGAAGTCAAGAAATCTGCAGAGTTCACAATAGCCTTTCAAATGGAAACATGTAACAAAAATTTCCCTCGGGCGTCTCATCACTCAACATGTCTCACAGCCACTCAGCATCAGCCCCTCGGGCTACCTCACAATAACTCATGCCTCCGAGATCACTCGTCACTCGGCCCTCGGCACTCGACACTCGCACTCAGTAAGTACCTGCGTTCACTGGGGGTATACAGACTCCGGAGGGGCTCTACAGCCCAAGCGCTAATATCAAGCCATCTCGGGGCATAATCACTTATGCTCTCGGCCTATCACATATCATGAAAAGTGTAAGATGCTGTTGCACGCAACACCATCCCATAATATCCTCACAACATCGGTCCTCAGCCACACTCAGTCAGAAATCTCTCAAAAAAGCCCACTAGGGCTATCAGTAAAAGGGGGTACTCGACCCAAAATATCATTTCATACCACAAAATAGTGTGAATAAGACTGAGTGTCGAAATCAGTTAAACATGATATGACTGAGTGTAAATCATAAGTCAACACAGTGGGAAATAGCAGTGAACAGCCCCTAAGGGGTATAAACAGGTCGGTACAAGGCCCCAAACATGGCGTACAACCCAAATATATAGTAATAGTTTCAAAAACATGAAATATCATATGACTTAGAGTCAAATACGCAACTTAATAGTTGCCACGGGACTGACCAAGCAAAAATCCCCAATGGTGCGCGCCACACACTCGTCATCTAGCATGTGTGCCACTCCAAAACAGTGGTAGAAAGTTATGTCCGGGGTTTCATACCCTCAGGACAATATTAACAGTCATTACATACCGCAAACCGGCCCGCAAACTACTCCGCAATGATCTTGCCTCTCGAATCGGCTCCCGATTGCGCCAAATCTAACCAAAACCAGATTAGTATTATCAATATATTCTCGAAAGACGAAACCCATTCGAAAATTATCAAAATTAAGTACAAATCCCAAAATTGGCCAAACCCAACCCCCGGGCCCACGTCTTGGAATTTGATAAAAATCACAAAACTAGGATCCTTATCCTTCCACGAGTCTACCCATATAAAATACATCCAAATCCAGCCACAAATGGACCTTCAATTCCTCAATTTAATGTCTCAAATTCACAAGCCCTAAACCCCCAATTTAGTCACTAATTTTCTATAAGTTGTGCCAACCCACCGGCCTCTGATGCTCGGCCTTTACTTGCTGACAATTTGGACACCTAGCCACAAAGTTCGCCAATCCCCTCTTCATACCATTCCACCAATAAATCTCCTTGAGGTCGTGATACATCTTCGTAGAACCTGGGTGTATGGAGTATCTGGAATTGTGAGCCTCTACCATAACTCTCTCCCGAAGATCATCCACATCCGGAACACATAGCCTCCCTTGGCACCACAAAACACCGTCATCATTGCCGAGTGAAAATGATGTAGTCTTGTGATTTAGAATTGCTTCTCTCAACCGTGCCAAAGATGGAACCCTGAATTGCTTTCCCTTGACTTCCGCTACAAGCGAAGACTCCGCTCCATTACGCACCACGACATTCCCTTCAGTTGAGGCCGAAAGACATACCCCCAAACTGGCCAACTGATAAACCTCCCGAGCCGAAGGCCTCTAACCTGCTTCCAAATGAGCCAAGCAACCCATGGATTTATGACTAAGAGTGTCGGCTACCACATTCGCCTTTCCTGGATGGTACAAAATATTCATATCATAATCCTTGAGCAATTCTAACCACCTCCGTTGCCTTAAGTTCTGCTCCTTCAATTTGAATAAGTACTGAAGAATCTTGTGGTATGTGAACACGTCCACATGGACCCCATAAAGATATTCCGCCAGATCTCCAATGCGAACACAACCGCCACGAGCTCCGAATCACGTGTTGGGTAATTCTTCTCGTGATTATTGAGCTGCCTAGAAGCATATGCTATTACCTTACCACATTGCATCAACACATACCCCAAACCAACCCTTGAAGTATCACAATACACCACAAACCCTTCTGAACCTTCTGGCAAGGTCAACACTGGCGCCAAAGTCAATCTTGATTTCAATTATTGAAAACTCTTTTCGCAAGCATCGGACCACTGAAACTTAACCGCTTTCTGCGTCAGCTTAGTCAACGGGGAGGAGAGGGTAGAGAATCCCTCCACAAACCTCCGATAATCTCCAGCCAAACCCAAGAAACTGTGAATCTCTGTCGGGGTCGTTGGCCTAGGCCAATCCTTTACCGCTGCAATCTTTTGGGGATCAACCCGAATCCCTTCCCTGGAAACAACATGGCCCAAAAAGGTGACTGATTCTAGCAAAAACTCACATTTTGAAAAATTTTCATACAACTGGTGATGATGAAGAGCTTGCAGAACTGCCCTGAGGTGATTAGCATGATCTTCCTGACTTTCGAATAAACACGGATAACACATATGTGCTAAAGATTAAAAGATTTATAGTCTAGGCACACATATAAAGTTTTGAAAGAGTTATGAACTAAACACACATATGTAAGGGATAGGGGGTCCTAGGTTGTTTATCCTATAGGATCACATCAGTACAATGCCTGGTAATCACTCCTTAGAAGCGATGCTACACGTTGCATTAGCGCACCGGATATCATATCCATATATACCCTTCCCACCCCTTAGTGGTTATTAAGCGAGTGTTGTTTAACGATCTCTGTGCGTGCTGTTACCCGTCCCTTTTTAATGGTCCTAGAGGATATTAGGACCTCTACCTATAGGTAGTTCTAGATAGACCTTTAAGGTTTAAAAGGAGAAAATACTAGGCGACAGACATGAACAGATAGGACTTGAACAGATAAAGCAGGGAAGAAACAATTAAGAGGCTCAAATTTACCTCCACAGATAATGCACATAAGCATCACGTCTAAAACACAAACAAGAGGCAGTTTTATTAGACAGAATCCTAAGACAGGATGTCTAAGTGAATATATATATATATATATATATATATATATGCACAGAAGTATACAACTTGTTTATAATCTTAATAGTAAGGACCTAATCAGTTTGCCTACTGATTTTAAAACCTGTGTCTTTAAACAGTAAACACAACCAAGCAGTGTTCCAATTTTTAAAAAGATTGATTACCTAAGGCTTGCCTAGGCGTGGGGGGTAATGCACAATAATTACCAGAATTGTTAAAAAACTGTTTAGAAGTTGTCATACCTAAAGCATGTTGTTCTAAGTGTTGCAAAATACAGGGATTATCACCAGTTTATTTAAAACTGGATGACCAAATGTGAGACTGTCTTATGTCCTTTTTTCATGCATCAGTAGTTTAACTAAGTGTGAGTGTGACTGGGCGAGATCATAAAGCATGGTATCTACTATGCACATAGAGATGCATAATGGTTGCAGAATTCCTAAAGCATGATTTCTAAATGCACAGGAAGTTAGAGCATAGTTTCAGGATGTGCAGGAGCAACATTTTTTAAGTTGATGCTATTATTTAGCCTAGAAGCAGGATTTCTAAGTGATAAAAGGGTCAAATGAGATGCTGAAGCAGTAAACCTAAAACATGATATCTAATGCATGACATTCTTAGAATGTATTGGTCCTAAACATGGATTCTAATGCACATATACGAAATGTAAACCTAAGGCATGGTTTCTACCCATTGATATTGGTAACATATATAGCTACCCTCCCCTTTTCACTACCATCCCCAATATCTGTTTACAAATAATTATTACAGACCCGCTGAGTAAATTACATAAATAAATAAAGGAAAAGAAGAAGTTAAACTATAGGGAACTTGAAAAACAGGCCCAGATTCCCAGAACCTCAAATGCCGAAATGTTTCATATACTTTCTCATACCCGGGTGTGTCAGAGTTCCCTAAGGACCTCAAGGGATCCCGGGAAGTGCTCACACCCAAATTTCATAACCATAACAGAGTAAGTGTAGTGTGGAAGGGCCAACCCCCAGTGCATCAGATTTCAGAGGGATCTCACAAGAATCCCAAGGCATTCATACATTGGAAAGGTAGAACCTAAGGACCTAAGAGTAGAGTGAGAGTGCTTGACATAGTTTTGAAAAGGTTTTAATGGGAAAAGACTTAGTTGAAATGGTTTTATAAAATAGGAGAATTGTTTAGTAAAAAAAAGTTTTTTGACAAGAGTAGGACAATTAACAAACAGTGGAATAATCACAGCACAAACAGATTCAACACATTCAAATCATAGTCCTTCATAAAGGGGTGATAGGAATTGGGGACACATAGAGCACATAGTATACATGAGCATAGAAGTTCTTGTAGGGGGGTTATGGGGATTAGGGATAGCTAATGGTATCAACACATCATGAATTTAAGAATCAACACAGAATCAGACAAATTAGGATATAAATTGCTTTGCAAAGAAAGGTTCATACTAGAAACCAGGTGAACACAAGATAGAGCAGAGTCACATTGGAACATACTACAAAAGGGTAACATATTCATAAGCATACTGATCCTAAGGGGGAGTGGGACATAACATAATATGCTAGATGAACGATGATGTGGGTATGTCAATTACATGCTAAATAACAAAACCATAGATAGAAACAGATCAGAAAGGATAAACTGAAGCAATAAAAGGAATATGTTGGTTTTGGGACTTGAATTGAAATCAGAGCATACTAGTAAAGGGACAGTAAACACAAAGGTGAAGGATAGGAGAGCACAATAATTAGTCTTGGCTTACAGTCGGCTAATTCAGAACAGTAGTAAGTGACAAAGAAAGAAAGAGAGCAGAAAATCTTTGAGTATGAGACTTTGAACTAATGTGTTCGTGTGTGTTGAGTTTAGTCTCAGTGTATGTATCAGTGTGTACATATATATAGTAGTTTGAAACTAGGTAAAATAAGGTAAGAAACACAATTAGGTAGTAAGTTATGGAGCTCGAAACCAATTAGGGCAACAATCAGTCCAACTACTGCCTTAATTAAGGGAGTCATTTCAAACGGTAAAAGACATGAAACAAGTAAGGAAAGGGATTATGTATGACTGGAGCATAAATAAGAAAATAATTTCAATTAGTGCAAGTAATTAGGCTAGGTACATAAAGGTCTAATTAAGGAAAAAATCAGTAAGAACCAACCAATAATAGTCAATCACATAATAAGGTAAGAAATTAGTTTACAAGGTTGGAAATCAGTAAAGACATCATCACAGGAAATCAGCAAAAGGTGTTAATCAATGAAAATTAGGAATTCAAATAGGAACAGTGCTGATTAAGGGGAGAGTTAACACAAAACTTTATGAACAAACGGAATAAACACATAGTAGGATAGAAGAAGCAAAAAATCAGCAACCCTAATGGACACAGTGGTACAAATCACGTAGAATTAGGGATTCAACCAGAAAATAGTAATGAGTAGAGGAATTAGTAGACCAAACGTAATATAAGCGGAAGAAGCAAGAATCAGAAACCCTAATAAACATAATAGGGTAGAAATCACAAAATACTCAGATTAATCGAAGCAGATTCCTGAGAATCAAACATGCAAATAAGTTGAAAGAACGAATAGTAAAGACGAACTCAGAACCCAAAGATTAAACCAAGAAACTTAGGGTTTTCAACATAATAAATTAGATAAAGGAAAAACTTAAATAAATCATTTAAACATAGTGAAAATCACAGAATAACACCGAAATCAGTAGAAGAATCGTTTTTGAAAAGGGGCTAAGAAACCCTAGTTTGAAGATGAAGAGATGCTTCAGAAAAAATCAGAAAAACCTTTAAGAAAACAGTAAAGATAACTCGAATAGACTTAGATCTGTTACAGATATAAGGAGTCAAGAGCTAGAGTTAGGGTCTCGGAGAGAGACAACCCATAGACGACAAGAGACCGGCTTAGAAACGATAGGTCTAGTAAGGAAATAGAGCGATCTTACTCAGAAAGGCCATAGTCGCCTAATAATGGTGAGTACGGACCCGGGGGGGGGGGGGGGGGGGGGTGAATGAACAACCAACTGGTCCCTTAGGGCCTAAGGGATGCAAGAATCATGCCGTGGAGAGGAGCCATAGAGGCTAGGGATGGTGGTGAGACCATTATAGTTACAGGCGAACCAGAAAATAACCAGGGGATTAGGGTTTGGGCAGTGGGGATTTGAGAGGGAAGGGGATGACATCGGAGAGAAGATGAGAGAAATGAGAGGGAATGAAGTTTTGGGAGGGGTAGACTATTAGGTTAATTAAGGTAAGAGGGGATCTGGACCGTTTATTAAAAATGAACAACAATCCAGATTAAAAGGGGAATTGGGTCGGGTGGATTTAAGTGGATTGGGCTTGGGGTTTGGGCTGTTTTAATTGGGGTTGGGTCCGGTATAACTTAGGCTACAATTGAAATAGGATTAGGCTATTTGTTAAATACCAAGACAACTTAATTAAAATAATTTTACAAAATAGCTAATAATTATAAAAAATGAATTTCATGCATAGAAAATAGTTTAAAATGATTATTTAGTATCTAAAAGTACAAATGACTAATTTATGCTAGAAAATAATGGAAAATTATATGCTTGGGTTATAATTGCAAAGTTATTGCAATTATAGCCAAAATATGCCAATTTGGCTAATTATGAAATAATTAGGTCTAATTAGGACCATAAACAATAAATTAAATCAAGAAATGCTTTTGAAATCATTTGTAACACAATTTTATAATTTTTTATTGGCAATAAAATGCTAGATTGATTAATATAAATATAGGGAAATTGTGGAAAAATATCAATTGCTATTGATACATGATTTTGGAAGTATATATGCAATTTTTAAAATATTTTTGGGAAAAATTGGGTATCAACACTCCCCCGAGTCTATACATATAAAATACATCAAAATCCAACAACAAATGACCCCTCAATTCCTCAATTTTAAGTCTCAAATTCCCAAGCCCTAAACCCCTAATTTTAGGCACTAATTTCCATGAATTTCACCTCTAATTAGTCAAATAACACCATAGAAACGAGTTTTAGGTCCAAAAATCTTACCTCCACAAAGTTCCCTTGATTTCCCTCTTCAAATCGCTCCTAAAAGTCTCAACCCGTATGAAAACTTGGATGAAATAAGCCAAAATTCGCGAAGGTAAATATTTATACTTTTTGCCCAGGGGTTCTGCATCTGCGGTCCAATTTCTGCATCTGCGGCCCCCGCACCAGCGACCAAAGTACCGCATCTGCGGACTTCACTTAAAGCCCCCCTTCCGCACCTGGAATCAAACTGCTGCACCTACGGGCTTGCAGGTGCGACTCACCATCCGCACCTGCGATGCAACCCCAACCAGCCAACCTCCGCACCTGCGATGACCAAAGCACACCTATGATGGACGCACCTACAACCACCCTTCCGCAGGTGCGGAACACCAGAAAAGCAACACATCAGCAGAATTTCCAACTTTCAAACTCTCCTATGGCCATCCGAAATCATCCCGAGTCCCTCGGGGCCCCAACCAAAAATAAAAATACCTTATATAACATCATCCAAACTTAGTAGAACCCTCAGAACACTCAAAATATCATCAAAACACCAATTTAATCCATGATTCGAGCCTAGGGATTCCTAAACTTCCGAAATTTGCAAACGATGATGAAACTAGTCAAAACACGTCCGAATGACCTGAAAATTTTAACACACATCCAAAATGACACTACAAACCTGTTCCCACTTTCGGAATTCTATTCTAACCTCGATAGCTAATTTTCCACTGCCGACCGAAAAGCGCCAAAAACTCAAATTCGCCTAATCAAGCCTAATTCTACTCCGGACCTCCGAAAAACATTACGAACACACTCCTAAGTCCCAAATCACCCAATGAAGCTATTCAAGAAATAAAAACCACATTCCGAGGTGATTTACCTATAAATCAACTTTTGGTTGACTTTTCTAACGATACAGCCAACTTAAGAGACTAAGTGTCTCATTTATCTCCACAATCACTCTGAACCCGAGCCAACCGTCCCAACACAATATAAAAGAGATGAACAACGCATAATAAAGAAAAAATAGGAGAAACGGGGCTAAACTCTTGGTACGACCGATCGGGTCGTTACATATCATATATGCTTGATCTCTTCCTCCCAACTAATAACTTGTTTGATCATTCCTGAAGTCCAATGACCTTGTTTTGCAACTTCTTATCTTGACATCTTGTTAAAGGCCCTCTTTGAGATTCAAAAGCTTCATCCTTGTCTTTTAATAGATTTGAGCTTCCTAGGATGCTATCAACCAGCCTTATAAGAAGTCAGTATGAAGCTCCTACCAGATTGTGTGTGCAGTAGAGGTGCCAGTATTATAATAGAGCTTCAAGTTTTGGATATGAATTATACTTATGTGGGAGGGAGGTCATGAAAGAGACAGAAGATGTGATGCGAGATTTTAAGTAAGGTAAATGTGAACAACATACGAGATACTCAGGTGCAGAAGGATTTTAATAGTCCATAATTAAGATATAGGGATATAAGCGTTGGGATTCAATATCCAGGAATGATAGTGCTGTCTTTAGTGGCATGTCTTCTAGCCTATGGTTTCTAGGTATCAAAAGGTCTAGTTAAAAGAGTAAAGAAGAGTTTGAGGTGGTGTGATGTCTCGCTTGATGTTCCAAAAATAACATAAGGAAATCTATGGTGAAAGCAGGTTGAAGGAAGTTTGCGAGTAGTATAGTAGAGCGACAAGGTTTTAGGAAGACATGAGTAGGAACAAGACAAGTGAGAAAGCGATGAGAATGGATAAGTACTCGAGATTAAGCCCAGGAAAACAAGAGAGCAAATGGTTTCTCTAAGTTATAGAAAGTTCAGTATAGCCTGAATGAACTCAAAGGAGTCTAAGACTAATAGCATTTAGAAGAGATGGACTGATTCCATGGTAGTAGAATAAGGGCGTAATTCTGATAGATAAAGGATGACGTTTGGGCCTTCGATTGAGTAATGATTTGAAAAAGGGGTATTTCATGAATTGTACAAGATTAAAATACCCACGTAAGGTGAATCACATTGGGTTTCTATGAAATACGGTTATGGAAGTATGGTATCGCCCCCAGGTGGATCAGGAAAATCACTTCAAATGTTCCTCAATGCAACGTAAGCCCTAGTGATTACGTAAGAGGTTTCAAGTTATCAGTGGTAATTTTGTAGATCAATATTGAGGTGAATCAACAATGGATGGATAAAAGTTACAAAGCATGAGATGAGATTAGGTCGTCATTCTTAAGATGAACATAAATGAGGAAGCATTAAAGGACTTAGATTTATACATATGGGACAAGCAACAAGAGAAACCTGGAGTTTAATAGCAAACCTCAGTAATAATAAACCGAAGTAAGAGTTATGTGTAGCATGACCTATTTAGAAGTAGTAAATCCATGGACTCCCAGAGGTACAACTTTGCCTAGTTATGCATATGTTGAGGCCTAGAGATTGGCTAAAATTTGAAGGGAAGACTCGCATAGGCGCACATACAAGGTCGGAGTTGTACATGCTACATGATAGAAGGTAGCAACTATTACGAGATTGGGACGATTCCGACCACAAGTCGTGGTGTGAGAAAGAGACCTAAAGGGGGGGAATGCCCTGGCCTTTAGATTTATTCACAAAATAGTTGCCTAGAGGGCAAGGAGAGTACTAAAATATTCGCAAGAGTTATAGGTTATGATAATGATAAGTGAATTCGAGGACGCATGTTCCAAAGGATGGAATGATGTTACACCCCATGTTTTCGTACATGAAAGTACTCCATAAGTAAATAGATGAAAGTTCAGGAATGAGATTATTTTGGGATTATAAGTATTACGCTATTTCAAACAAGTGATAAGTAAATTCGTGACGATGAGATGGTAAGAGAATCGAAGAAAATGAGTTTTGCGAAGTTTGACAATTTGAGGATAAAATACGGTCCAAGCTATAATAACCGATATTTATGGACTAGTACTATACAAGGTACCACATGACCATGATAGTAACATGTATAAAGTGTGTTAAAAGTAATTATTATATTAAGTAATTTAAGATAATTCTTAATTATGTGGGTAATTGGTTAATTATTGATTAGTGAGAGATTAACAAGTTAATCAAGATATTGGTGGATAATATTTGGGGTGGATAAGCATTAACCAATGTGGCTGCACAATGGAGTCTTCATCAAAGCCAAATTGTGGCTCTAATTTCATGTAATTAGGTGGCAAAATTGAAGGGATTTTGGTGGCAGAGTCATACAAAGTGGGGCCCACACCACCAAGACTTAAAAATCTCTTTAATTCACACAAAATGGAGATGTTTATATAAAATCTCATAGAAACAGATCTTCAGCAAAAGAATTCGTACGAAGTTATACTACGTAGTAGCAACGGGATTTGCAATTCTAAGGGAGCCCGATACAATTTTTCTCAAGAATATCATAAGAATTTTTCCTTACTTCGATCTCACTGTTACTTGTTTTATTGCAATTGATGTGTGTTAGAGGGATTGTCAAGAGAATCGGCTCAGGTATGTTAAGGCTATCCCTTCTTTTTCTTTGGCATGATCCATACGATACAAACGAGACGAGCAAATGCACAACTTTCATAAATGACATTATTCATAGAATTGCTAGGGGTGCCTATGTTCTTAATTCCCCATGTGTCCTATTATTCTATCATCTTTTCATGGGTCTTAGAAAATACGCAAGTTGATAAAGTTTATTTCATGACACAAATCAAAGATATAATGGTCTTATTACGTTCTGAAAGATTTTATTGACGTACTTCTCATACATTGCATTCATTTATACATGTACATTGGCCCATGACCATATGCCATTATATACGTGTATATATATGTATATATATGTATATGGGGTATGATAAAAGGTTATGGTGTTATATACGCACCACCACCTGATCAGCTGGTATACGTTGATGGTTTTGCTCTAAGTGGTCGAGATGATACGATAGGATGCCCTCAGAGGCTTGATGATGTTATGTATGCATATACCAATGCATGGTATGACATTTATACACATATTCATAAATATTAATGATTCAGAGAGTTATTCAGACATACATGTTGAGTCTTTTACTCTATTTTTCTCTCATTTCTACTGTTTACTGATTTTCATTCCTTACATACTCAATACATTATTTGTAATGACTTCCCTTTTGTCCAAGGACACTGTATTTCATGCCCGCAGATCCCGATAGATAGGTTGAGAGTCCTCCAAGTAGGCTATCAGCTCAGCGGAAGGTGTTGGTGCGCTCCATTTTCTCTGGAGTTGCTTATTTGGTTTGTATGATTAGGACATGTATTGATTGGTATGGCGGGGCCCTGTCCCGACCTTTATGATATTTATGTACTCTTAGAGGCTTGTAGACAGATTTTATGTATACAGATAATTGTATGGCCTTGTCGGCCTATGTATTGAGTATATTAAGGATCATGCCGGCCTTATAGGCCCGTACATATGTATAAGTGGGTATATCAAGTTGACTCACCCTATATTGAGTATTCCCTCACGCTTTATTTTAGTCATCTCATGACAAACTTTCCGGTTCATTTACCTAGGATAATATGATAAGGAAGATACATTATGTTAATACTCAGTTGAGTAAGGCACCAGGTGCTCGTCGCGGCCCATCGGTTTGGGACGTGCCACTACCTTCTGATTCTCTCATTGCTTTTCACCATATTGGTGTATATATATACTTGCCTTAAAGCTCCTTATCAAGAACCTTACACATCTTAGTACACACATGTTCTGCTGAAGACCTCACATTTATCCCTCACAAGAATGATGCAAAATCGAGTTCCTCTAACTTAACTCTTCCATAACCCAGTGCAATATCTTATCTGTCACGACCCCAAATCCTAAACCGGCCGTGATGGTGCCTATCGTGGAACTAGGCTAACCAACAATCACATATTTATAGTTTCTCTCCAAAATCCCAACTCATTTTCAACATTTCATAAACGTAAGTAAATTACTGAATCTATTAAGCAAAACACACAGTTAAAAAGTATAAAACTACTTCCAAGCCCTCGAGTTTACATGTCATGAGCATTTAAGGAATATACCAAAAAGTCTACTATTATCATACAAAACCTCGGGACGAATAACTAGGTAAAACATAAGAAGGGAAAACAGAGATGCTGCAACGCTGGACAGCTACCTCTATGTCCCGAACTCTGGCTCCGCACGGAATAGATAGCTAACGCTCGGTATCAGTATATGTATCTGCACACAGGGGTGCATAGAGTAATGTGAGTACGCCAACTCAGTAGTAATAGAAATAAATCAAGTCTAAGCAGTAAGAAACACATAAAATCAAATCATCAGTTCACAATATGCACATCCTTTCCTTCCAACAGTATATACATATAAATATATATATATATATACATATACATATATATATATATACATATACATATATATATATATGAAATCAACATGCCTTAAAAGCCAACTTCAGTAAAATCCTTTGAAAAATGTGTTTTCCAACAATTTAAGAAATAAAAATACCTGAAGAATTTAGTGTAAAATGAGATAAGTCATAAATAGCCCCTCGGGAAAAAACATGAATCATAAATTTCCCCTCGGGCAGAACATCACTCAGTATACCTCACAGCCACTCAGTATCAGCCCCTCGGGCAACCTCACTGTCACTCATGCCTCCCAGTCACTCGGCACTCGCACTCAGTAGGTACCTGCGCTCACTGGGAGTGTGTATAGACTCTGGAGAGGCTCTTTCAGCCCAAGACTTAATATCAAGCAACCTCGTGGCATATCATATCCTCACAATCAGGCCCTCGGCCTCACTTAGTCAGAAACTCTCAAAAGCCCCTCGGGCGTATCAGTAAAACGAGGTACTCGACCCAAAACATCATTTTATATCTCAAAATAGTGTAAATAAGGATGAGTTTCGAAATCAGTTAAACATAACATGACTGAGTGCAAATCATAAGTCAACACAATGAGGAAAATAGCAGTAAAAGCCGCCAAGGGGTCTAAACAAGTCGGCACGAGGCCCCAAACATCCCTTATAGCCCAAATATAGCAATAGTTTTTTTAGAACACAATTTAACATATGATTTAGAGTAAAAAAACACAACTCAATAGTTGCCGCGGAGATGACCAAGTCCAATCCAAAAATCAATGCATGCCACATACTCTACATCCGACATGTGCGCCATTCTAAAAACAATAAGAAATACGAAGTCCGGGGTTTCATACCCTCAGGACAAGATTTATAGCCATTACTTACCTCTATCGGGCCACAATACTAATCCGCGATGCTCTTGCCCCTCAAATCGGCTCCCGATTGCTTCGAATCTAACCAAAACCAGATTAAAATCATTAATATACGCAGAAGGAACAAAACCCAATCAAAAACTATCGGTTTAGACACAATTCTCGAAATTTGGCCAAACCCGAGCCCCGGGCCCACGTCTCTGAATTCTATAAAATTTACATCACCAGAATCCACATCCTCCCACGATTCTATACATACCAAGAACACCAAAATCGGACCACAATTGCCCACTCAAATCATCAAAAGAAATTTCCAATTGTCATGCACCTAACCTCCCCAATTTTGGGTTTAAATTCAACAAATTTCCGATTTAATTACTTAGAAAACGACATAGAATCGAGCTATGAAGTCGAAAATCTTACCCCCAAGTGATTTCCTTTGATTTCCTCTTCAAACCCTCTCAAAGAGCTCCAAACCCATTCAACAATGGACGAAAAATAGACTAAATTCGCAAAAATGGCCTTCTAAAACATTCTGCCCAACACTAAATATTAACTCACTACGATCGCGGGACCGCCCACACGATCACGAAGAACAAACGTACTGCCTCCAAATTTTGCCCATTGCGATCGCACCATTACCCATGCGATCGCGAAGCATCGACTCCCTGACCTATGCGATCGCGTACCCCTTCACACGGTCGCGAAGAACAATTTCAACAAACTCACGCGCCCTCATTTTCTTCTACGCGACCGCACTACTCTGGCTGCCCAACCTATGCGATGCAAACCTCATTACGCGATCACATAGAACAAATATGTCTGCCTCCAACTTTTCTTTGCGCGATCGTGGATGAACTCACGCGATCGCAGTGAAGAAACCACTGCTACTAAAACACCAAAAAACAAGCAATCTCCTAAAGACCAAAAGTGCCCGTTTGAGCATCCGAAACACACCCGAGGCCTCCGGGACCTCAACCAATCCTACCAACACACCTCATAACATCATTCAAACTCATTCGAGCCTTCGAAACACCAAAAACAATGCAAAAACACCAAAATTACATCAAATTCAAGCCTATGAACTTTGAAACTTCTAAAATTCGCCATCGATGCCGAAACCAACCAAAACACATCCAATTGACCATAAAATTTGCACACATATCCAAAATTACATTACGAACCTGCTCCAACTTCCGGAATTCCATTCCGACCCCGATAGCTTATTTTTCACTGCCGACCTGTAATCGCCAAAAACTAACTTTCGCTAATTCAAGCCTAATTCTACACCGGACATCAAAACTTTATTTCGAACACATTCCTAAGCCCCAAATCACCTAACGAAGTTGTCCGAGCCATAAAATCCACATCCCGAGGTCGTTTACCAATAAGTCAATTCGAAATTAACGTTTTTAATTATTAAGCTAGTTTAAGAGACTAAGTGTCTTAGTTCTCTCCATAACCACTCGGAACTCGAACCAACCGAACCAACACAACATAAATATACTAAGAAACATACGATAAAGCAGAAACGGGGAAAACGGGGCTAATCTCACGGAACGACCGGCCGGGTCGTTACATCCTCCCACTCTTAAACAAACTTTCATCCTCGAACAGGTCTAGAAACATACTTGGAGTCTCGAATAAGTGAGGATATCTTCTCCGCATCTCCCGCTCGGTCTCCCAGGTGGCATCGTCCACCGGTTGTCCTCTCCACTGAACCTTCACTGAAGCTATATCCTTAGACCTCAGGTTTCTGACATGACGACCCATAATAGCCACTGGCTCTACCTCATATGACATATCAACCTCGATCAAAACCGTGGTGAAGTCCAAAACATGAGACAAGTCACCAACATACTTCTGGAGCATCGAAACATGGAACACCAGATGAATACTCGATAAGCTGGGAGGCAAGGAAATTCTATAAGCCACCTCCCCAATCCTCTGAAGCACCTCAAATGGCCCAATGAACCTGGGACTCAACCTTTCCCTCTTCCCGAACCTCATAACACCATTCATGGGTGACACCTTCAGCAGCACCTTCTCCCCAACCATGAAAGACACATATTAGACTTTCCGGTCCGCATAACTCTTCTGCCTAGACTGTGCCGTGCGAAGCCGCTCCTGAATCAAATTTTCCTTACCCAACGCATCCTGAACCAGGTCTATGCCAAATAGCCTAGCCTCGCCTGTCTCAAACCAACCAACCGAATATCTGCACCTCCTACCATATAAAGCCTCATACGGAGCCATCTGGATACTCGGCTGATAACTATTATTATATGCAAACTCCGCGAGTGGCATAAACTTGTCACATGAACCCCGAAAATCAATGACACAGGCACGCAACATATCCTCCAAAATCTGAATAGTATGCTCTGACTGCCCGTCGGTGTGAGGATGAAGTGCTGTGCTCAACTCGACCTGAGTACCTAAATCCCTCTACACGACCCTCCAAAACTGAGATGTGAATTGAGTACCTCTGTTAGAAATGATAGAAACTTGAACCCCATGCAATCAGACAATCTCCCTAATATAAATCTCAGCTAACCGCTCCGAAGAATAAGTAGTACCAACATGATGAAGTGTGCGGACTTGGTCAGCCGATCCACATTAACCCATATAGCATCAAACCTCCTCGAAGTCCGTGCAAGCCAAACTACGAAGGTCATGGTGATCCGCTCCCACTTCCACTCCGGAATATCTAATCTCTGAAGGAATCCACCCGGTCTCTAGTGCTCATACTTGACCTAGTGACAGTTGAGACACTGAGCCACGAACTCAACAATATCCGTCTTCATCTGCCTCCACCAATAATGTTGTCTCAGATCCTGATACATCTTTGCGGTACCCGGATGGATGGACTACCGCAAACTATGGGCCTCAGCTAGAATGAAATCTCAATTTCCATATTGGGCACGCAAATCTGGCCCTGCATCCTCATGACCTCATCATCACCAGTAACCACATCCCTGGCATCACCACGACAGACCCTTTCCTGAAGAACGAGCAAGTGTGGATCATCATACTGGCGTGCTCTAATCTGATCATAAAGAGAAGACCTGAAGGCTACACAAGACAATAGCTGCGGGGGATCTGATAGATTCAATCTCACCAACTGACCCGCTAAAGCCTGAACATCAAGTGCTAATGGCCGTTCTGATACTGGAAAGTAGGATAGACTCCCCAAACTCTCTGCTATGCGACTCAGGGAATCGGCCACTACATTGACCTTCCCCGGATGATATAAAATAGTGAGATCATAATCCTTGAGAATCTCCAACCACCTCCTTTGACGCAAATTCAAATCCTTCTGCTTAAGTAGATGCTGCAAACTATGGTGATCAATGAAAATTTCACAATGCACTCTATACAAATAATGATGCAAAATCTTCAAGGCGTGGACAATAGCTGATAGCTCCAGATCGTGCACTGCATAATTCTTCTCGTGCACCTTTAACTGTCTGGACGTGTAGGAAATCAGCCTACCATCAAAACTGCTCCAAGGCCAACTCTCGAGGCGTCATAGTAAACTGTATAAGAACCTGAACCTGTAGGTAAAATCAATACCGGAGCTGTATTCAAAGCTAACTTGAGCTTCTGCAAGCTCCCCTCACACTCCTCAGTCCACCTGAACTGAGCACCCTTCTGGGTCAGCCTTGTCATAGGTGCTGAAATAGATGAAAATCCCTCTACAAAACGACGATAGTACCCTGCCAAACCAAGGAAACTACGAATATCGGTAGCTGATGACAGTCTAGGCCAGCTCTGCACTGCCTCTATCTTCTTTGGGTCAACCTGAATACCCTCACTAGACACCACGTGCCCCAAGAACGCTACTGAATCAAGCCAGAACTCACACTTTGAAAATTTCGCATACAATCTCTTCTCCCTCAAGGTTTGAAGCACAACTCTCAAATGCTGCTTATGATCCTCCCAAGATTGGGAATACACCAAGATATCGTCAATAAACACGATGACAAAAGAATCCAAATAAGGCCAGAATGCACTATGCAGCAAGTGCATACAGGTTGTTGGGGCATTGGTCGCCTGAATGACATAACCAGAAACTCATAATGACCATATCTAGTATTGAAAGCAGTCTTCGGAATGTCTGGCCCTCGAACCTTCAACTGATGATAGTCGGAACGCAAGTCAATCTTGGAAAATACCCTGGCACCCTGCAACTGGTAAAACAAGTCATCTATACGAGGCATGGGATACCGGTTCTTCACCGTAACCCTGTTCAGCTGCTGATAGTCAATACACATACGCATAGAACCATCCTTCTTCTTTAAAAACAACACCGGTGCACCCCAAGGCGACACACTAGGCCAAATGAACCCCCTATCTATGAGTTTCGGAAGCTGCTCCTTTAATTCCTTTAACTCCGCTGGTGCCATATGATAAGGTGGAATAGAAATAGGCTGAGTGCCTGGAACCAGGTCAATACCAAAATCAATGTCCCTGTCAGGTGGCATGTCTGGCAGGTCTGCAGGAAACACGTTCGAAAAGTCACGGACAATAGGAACCGAATCAATAGCGGGAGTCTCACCACTGACATCCCTCTCAAAAGCCAGATGCGATAAACACCCCTTCTCAACTATGTGATGAGCCTTCAGGTAGGAAATCACCCTGCTAGGCATATACTCAGAACAACCTTCCCACTCAACCCTCGGACATCCTGGCATAGCTAAGGTCACGGTCTTAGCGTGACAATCAAGAACAGCATGATACGGAGATAACCAATCCATGCATAATATCACATCAAAATCAACCATGCTGAGTAACAGTAGGTCCGCTGGGGTCTCTAGACCCCCAATAGATATCACATACGACCGATACACACAGTCCACAATAATAGTATCACCCACTGGAGTCGACACATGAACAGACGTAACTAAAGACTCACGAGGCATATCCAGAAAATGGGCAAAATATGATGAAACATAGGAATATGTAGAACCAGGGTCAAATAAAGCCAAAGCATCTCAGCGACAGACTGAGACAATACCTACAATCACTGCATTGTAGGCCAAAGCATCTGGCCTAGCTGGAAACGCATACATACGGGCCTGACCTCCACCTGCTCTACCTCCTCCTCTAGGGCGACCTCTAGTTGATTGACTACCACCCCTAGCTGCCTGCGCGGGTGGTGAAGTAACTGGAGCTGATGTCTAGGGCTGGCCCCTCTACTGAGAAGAACCACCAGAACGACGGGGACACTGCCTCCACATGTGCACAAAATCTCCGCACTCAAAACAACTCCCCGGAGCTGGAGGCGGGGACTGATAGAAACCCCTGGCACCAGAATGGCCACTAAAAGAATCATGCATAGAGGAACTCTGAACTTGTGGTGCTCGTGCTGCACTCTGGGCTGGGAGGGCACCGAATGAAGAACGGCCTGGCTGAGAACCGTGGAGACCATGCCCCGAAGATACACCACTATAGGCGGGCGGACTGACTGAGGAGGCCTGAATGAACGACCTCGACCATGCTGAAAACTGCCTTCGAGAAGAAGCACCACTAGAACCACCCGATCCACGAGGCCTCTTGGCCTCCCTCTCCACCCGCTCCTGGCGGTGAACTCACTCAATATCTTGAGCAATATCAACGACCTGCTCGAATGTAGCATCTGATACCCTCTCCCGAGTCATAAAAAGGCGGAGCTGATAAGTGAGGCCATCGACGAAACTCCTAATCCTCTCCCTATCAGTAGGGACCAACTCGGTGGCATGACGAGCCAACTCCGACAACCGCATCTCATACTGCATCACTGATAGCTCCACCTGACGCAGCTGCTCAAAATGTCTCCGATGCTCCTCCCTGTGAGACTGGGGTACATACTTCTCAAAAAAGATAGTGGAGAAATGCTGCCAGGTGAGGGGTGCTGAACCAACAAGACTACGCATCTCAAAGGACTCCCACCAAGTGAAAGCAACACCAGAAAGCTGAAAATTAGCAAACGAAACCCCACTGATCTCTAGAATGCCAGCAGTGCGCAGCATCCTCAGACACTTATCCAGAAAACCTTGGGCATCCTCGCCCTCAGCACCACTGAATGTCGTAGGCTGAAGTCTACTAAACCTCTCCAGTCTACGCTACTCGTCCTCTAGCATAGCCGGAACCACGAAGTCCCAAACTGGAGCAATCGGCTGGGCTGGAACCACCCCCACTGTCTGATGGCCCTGCGTAACCTGCTCAGGTGTCCGGGAAACTGGAGTCTTACTGCCTCCCCCGACCTGCGAAGTAGCGGAAACTGCTTGAGCAAGGGTGGTACACACAGTCAAGATCTGAGCCAAGGTCTCCTGAAGACCCGTAATAACAATAGGCACTATCGGTGCCTGAGCCTGTCCCGCTGGACCATCTGCGGTGGGAAATTGATCCTGAGCAGTAGGGGGATCAACTGGTACTACCCTGGATGCTGCACGGGCTTGACCCTACCTCTACCACGGCCTCGATCGCGTCCTCGACCTCTCGCTCGTCTAGCTGGTGGGTGATCACCCTGATCAGTAGCGCGAGTCCTCACCATCTGTGAGAGAAGGAAACAACAGAAGTTTAGATTTCCAGAATAAAAAAATGGCACGACAGAATTCAACAAAAATGAGATTGTTCCTAAGGGTTCCGCAACCTCTCGAAGATAAGTACAGACGTCTCCGTACCGATCTGCAATACTCTACTAAACCTGCTCATGACTGTTGAGTCCTATGTAACCTAGGCTCTGATACCAACTTGTCATGACCCCAAATCCTAAACCGGTCGTGATAGCACCTATCATGGAACTAGGCTAGCCAACAATCACATATTTACAGTTTCTCTCCAAAATCCCAACTCATTTTTCAACATTTCATAAATGTAAATAAATTACTGAATCTATTAAGCAAAACACATAGTTAAACATTCTAAAACTACTCCCAAGACCCGGAGTCAACATGTCATGAGCATCTAAGGAATACACCAAAAAGTCTTCTATTATGATACAAAACCTCGGGACGAATAACTAGGTACAACATAAGAAGGGAAAACAGAGATGTTGTGGACGCTGAACAACTACCTCTATGTCCCGAACTCCTGCTCCGGATGGAATAGATGGCTAACGGTCGGTAGCAGCACCTGTATCTGCACACAGGGGTGCAGTGAGTAATGTGAGTACGCCAACTCAGTAGTAATGGAATTAAATCAAGTCTAAGCACTAAGAAACACATAAAATCAAATCATTCATTCACAATATGCATAACCTTCCCTTCCAACAATATATATATATATATATATATATATATATATATAAAATCAACATGCCTTAAAAGCCAACTTCAGTAAAATCCTTTGAAAAATGTGTTTTCCAACAATTTCAGAAATAAAAATACNCATTTAGTGTAAAATGAAATAAGTCATAAATAGCCCCTCAGGCAAAAACATGAATCATAAATCGCCCCTCGGGTAGAACATCACTTAGCATACCTCACAACCACTCAGTATCAGCCCCTCTAGCAACCTCAATGTCACTCATGCCTCCTAGTCACTCGTCATTGAGCATTCGGCACTCGCACTCAGTAGGTACCTGCGCTCACTGGGGGTGTGTGCAGACTCCGGAGGGGCTCCTTCAGCTCAAGCGCTAATATCAAGCCACCTCGTGGCATATCATATCCTCACAATCAGGCCCTCAGCCTCACTCAGTCAGAAACTCTCATAAGCCCCTCGGGTGTATCAGTATGGGGTACTCGACCCAAAACATCATTATATATCTGAAGATAGTGCAAATAAGGTTTAGTCTCGAAATCAGTTAAACATAACATGGCTGAGCGTAAATCATAATTCAACATGGTGAGGAAACCCCAAGGGGTCTAAACAAGTCGGCACGGGGCCCAAGCATGGATTATAGCCAAAATATAGCAATAGTTTTTTAGAACACAATTTAACCTATGATTTAGAGTAAAAATACGCAACTCATTAGTTGCCGCGGAGAGGACCAAGTCCAATCCAAAAATCAGTGCACGCCACATACTCGTCATCCGACATGTGCGCCATTCTAAAAACAATGAGAAATACGAAGTCGGGGGTTTCATACCCTTAGGACAAGATTTATAGTCATTACTTACCTCTACCGGGCCACAATACTAATCTGCGATGCTCCTGCCCCTCAAATCAGCTCCCGATTGCTCCGAATCTAACCAAAACCAGATTAACATCATCAATATACGCTAAAGGAACAAAACCCAATCGAAAACTATCAATTTAGACACAATTCTCAAAATTTGGCCAAACCCGAGCCTCAGGCCCACGTTTCGGAATTCGATAAAATTTACATCACTAAAATCCTGATCCTCCCACGATTATATACCAAATAAGAAAACCAAAATCGGACCACAATTTCCCACTCAAATCATCAAAAGAAAATCCCAATTCTCATGGACCTAACCTCCCCAATTTTGGGTTTAAATTCAACAAATTTCCGGTTTAATTACTTAGAAAACGACATAGAATCGAGCTATAAGGTCGAAAATCTTACCTCCAAGTGATTCCATTTGATTTCCTCTTCAAACCCTCTCAAAGAGCTCCAAACCCGTTCAATAATGGAGGAAAAATATACTCAATTTGCAAGAATGGCCTTTTAAGATATTCTGCCCAGCACTAAATATTAACTCACTGCGATCGCGGGACGGCCCACGCGATCGCGAAGAACAAACTTACTGCCTCCAAATTTTACCCATTGCGATCGCACCATTACCCGCATGATCGTGAAGCTTCGACTCCCAGACCTATGCGATTGTGTGCCCCTTCATGCGGTCGCGAAGAATAATTTCAAAAACCTCATGCACGCGCCCTCTTTTTCTTCTATGCGATTGCACAATGAACCACGCGACCGCACTGCTCTGGCTGTCCAACCTATGCAATTGCAAACCTCATTATGCGATCGCAGAGAACAAATCTGTCTGCCTCCAACTTTTGTCTACGCGATCGCGGATGAACTCACACGATCATAGTGAAGAAACCACTGCTGCTAAAACACCTGAAAACAAGCAATCTCCCAAAGACCAAAAGAGCCTGTTTGAGCATCCGAAACACACCGGAGGCCCCCGGGACCTCAACCAATCCTACCAACACACCCCATAACATCATTCAAACTTAGTCGAGCCCTCGAAACACAAAAAACAACGCAAAAATACCAAAACAAGCCTATGAACTTTGAAACTTCTAAATTTCGCCAATGATATCGAAACCAAGCAAAACACATCTGATTGACCTAAAAATTTGCACACATATCCAAAATGACATTATGAACCTGTTCCAACTTCCGGAATTCCATTCCGACCTCGATAGCCTATTTTCCACTGCCGACCGAAAATCACTAAAAACTAACTTTCGCCAATTCAAACCTAATTCTACACCGGACATCAAAACTTCATTCCGAACACACTCCTAAGCCCCAAATCACCTAACGAAGCTGTCCAAGCCATAAAATCCACATCTCGAGGTTGTTTACCAATAAGTCAACTCCTAGTTGACTTTTTCAATTATTAAGCTAATTTAAGAGACTAAGTGTCTCAGTTCTCACCATAACCACTCCGAACCCGAACCAACCAACCCAACACAACAGATAGACTAAGAAACATATGATAAAGCAGAAACGGGAAAAATGGGCTAATCTCACGGAACGACCGGCTGGGTCGTTACATTACTAACTGTCTTTTGGAGGAAGGTATCGTCTTATTACGAATAAAATAGAATTTAGGAGTCCAAATTATTACAAATGAGCTCTATCAAACGATCTAGATTAAGAAGAAAGAGTGATAGTCCTAAATGCGCTGTAGCCTCCTGCTTATAAGTTTGGTGCACAACATACCCACAAACAAGACTCTACTAGACACGGATTGTAGAATCCCTAGGACTGAGCTGCTCTGATACCACTTCTGTCATGACCTAAACCGATGGGCTGCGACGGAAACCCGGTATCTTACTCAACCGAGTACCAACATAACGTATCTTTTCATATCATGCTATCATAGGTAAATGAGAAGGAAAGGCTGATACCAGCAAGGTCGGGAATACAAACTAGGGTAAGAATTTAAGAAGTAAATGCGGAAGAAATAACAATAAGAAATTGAACGACAAGAAATGAAGTGTAGAAAATAAAGGATATGGGAAAATTTGGGGAAAGAATTCCAAGAACGCAAGTTTTATAGCCTTGACAAGATCCAAGCAACAACGTTTTGATTTATTGAAGAAATCAAACGCCTTTACTTAAGAACAAATCAAAAACAATATATTCGGATCTTTACCCCTTTACGAGCAACTTGAGACAACAATTAATAACTAGTATTAATCGCCTTCTAAGAATACCACAAAGGAATCAATGATATCACAATAAAGAAGTTATCTTAATACCTTGAACTATGAACTAGAAAAGGTTGAAAGATAAATCTCAAAGCATATGTAACAAAGGTTCAAAAGAACTCTCAAAGAATAATATGATTAATCAATAATGAAGTACCACAATGAATGAACAGAACTCCTATTTATAGGAGTAAAAAGTCCTTAAAACTAGGTTGGGTGGCTGCCAAGGAAAACCCTAACTTGAAGGCTAAGATAAATACTAGAAAATCTAATAAAAATAAGAGTGTCACATCCCTTTGGGGCAGATTTGGGCCTTAAAACTACTAGTTTGGGCCATTGTTTTGGACTCCAATTGGGATCCTTTTGAAAACCCCCTTTTTGGACCTCTTTTAAGCTCAGCTTAAGCTCTTCTAGGTGCCCTTTTGGTGGACTCCAAGGGCTAATGTTGGGACCCAATCTTCTTCCTATTGGACATCAATTTGGGCCACCAAATAATTGTAAAGCATGGACAATTCATCACCTTTGGTCTTGAGCTTTTCCTCTACAATTAAAAGCTTCTTTATTTTTCATTGAAGTCGAGAAACCTTAGTTTGCAATTCTTTATCTTGAGATATTGTAAATGGACTTCTTGGAGCTTCCAAAAAATTTTCAATATCCTTGATGCTATCATTCCTCTCTTATTGAAAAGAATTCGTCCTCGAATTCGATCCTCCATCAAACAAAGACAAGTCAGCAACATTGAATGTAGCACTTATTGAAACTCACCAGGAAGGTCCAGCTTGTAAGCATTGTCTCCAATCCTTCCAACGACTTAAAATGGGCCATCTCCTCTAGGATACAACTTTGACTTCCCTTTTGGAAGAAAATCTATCCTTTCAAAAGTGAACCCAAACTAAATCTCCAGGTTGAAAAACAACTTGTTTTCGACCTTTATTATTTCTCGAGGCAGTTTGCTCATTTTTCTTCTCAATTGCAAGTCGTGTTTGCTCATGAGTTTTTTCATCATTTAAGCCTTTGTCCTACCATCAAGATTAACAATATCATTAGTAGGTAATGGTAATAAATCAAGGGGAGTAAAGGGATTAAAACCATAAACAACCTCAAAATGTACCTGTAGAAGAATGGATTGTTCTATTGTAAGCAAATGCAATCATACGTAAGTGATCTTCCCAAGAAGTTAATTTACCTTTCAAAACAACCCTCAACATTTTTCCTAAGCTTATATTAACTACTTCAGTTTGTGCATCAATTTGCGGGTGACAAGAAGTAGAAAAACAATAATTTAGTGCCTAACTTCCCACGAGATACACGCCAAAAGTGGCTCAAAAACTTAGCATCCCTATCACTAACAATAGTTCTAGGTAGTACATGCAATTTAACAACTTTTTTTACAAATAGATTAGCAACATGTGAAGCATCATTAGTCTTTAAACAATGAACAAAACGAGCAATTTTGGAGAACCTATCTACAACAACAAATATACTACCCTCACCATACCTTGTTCAAGGCAAGCCTAACGCAAAATCCATAGAAATATCAATCCAAGGTGAAGTAGGAACAAGTAATGGTGTGTAAGGACCGTGAGGTAACACTTTAGATTTAGCTTGTTTACATTCCAAACATTGTGCGCACACTCTTTCAACATCTTTTCTCATGCCGGGCCAAAAGAAATTTTCAGAAAGTATGTCTAATGTCTTTGGGACTCCAAAGTGACCCATAATCCCTCCACAATGTGCTTCCCTTACAAATACTTCACGCAAAGAGCAATTAGAGATACATAACTTATTTTTCTTACAAAGAAACCCATCTTGAAGATTAAGCCTCTCCAAAGGACCCAACTTACAATCTGCAAAAATCATGCCAAAATCAACATCATTAGCATAAAGTCCCTTGATTTGATCAAAACCCATTAATTTAGAAGTCAGAGTAGTAACTAAGACATAACTTCTTGAAAGTGCATCAACAACAACATTCTCTTTCCCTTATTTGTAAGAAATTACATAAGAAAAAGTTTCAACAAATTCAACCCTCTTAGCATGCCTCCTACTAAGCTTACCTTGACTCTTCAAGTAATTCAAGGATTCATGGTCAGTTTTAATGACAAACTCTCTTGGCCACAAGTAATATTTACATGTGGCTAAAGCCCTTACCAAAGCATATAACTCTTTGTCATAAGTGTAATAGTTCAATGTGGCTCCACTCAACTTCTCACTAAAGTAAGCAATAGGTTTAGAATCTTGCATCAAAACAACACATATTCCTTTGCCAGAAGCATCACATTCAATTTCAAAAGATTTAGAGAAATCAGGCAATTGTAACAAAGGAGCAAAACATAAATTTTCTTTCAACAAGTTAAAAGCATCATGTTGCACTTTTCCCCATGTAAAAATATTATCATTTTTAATAACTTTAGTTAAAGGAGAAGCAATGGTGATAAAGTCTCTCACAAGCCTCCTACAAAAACTAGCAAGTCCATGAAAACTCCTAACTTTAGTTACACTCTTAGGTTTAGTCCATTCCTTTATTGCTTTGATTTTCTCTTCATCAACCTGAACTCCTTTATAACTAACTACAAAATCCAAGAAAATCACACGATCCACACAAAAAGTACACTTTTTAAGATTAGCAAATAAAAGTTGCTTTCTAAGAACTTCAAAAAAACTTTTTTAGGTGTTCTACATGCTACTCTAAAGTGTTACAAAAGATCAAGATATTATCAAAGTACACCACAACAAATTTTCCATGAAAATCCTTAAAGATATGGTTCATTAATCTCATGAAAATGCTAGGTGCATTACTCAAGCCAAAAGGCATAACTAACCACTCATAAAGCCCATATTTGGTCTTAAAATCAGTTTTCCATTCATCTCCAGGATTCATTGGAATCTGATGGTAACCACTTTTTAGATCAATTTTAGAAAATATTTTGGATTCATGTAATTGATCCAACATGTCATCAAGACGAGGAATAGGATGGCGATACTTTACCATTATCTTGTTGATTGCTCTACAATCTATGTACATTCTCCAAGTTTCATCCTTTTTGGGTACCAATACGATGGGAACAGATCAAGGGCTCGTGCTCTCTGTCACAAAGCCTTTCTTAAGCAATTCCTCAACTTGCCTTTGAAGCTCTTTTGTCTCTTCTGGATTACTCCTATAAGCAGGCCTATTTGGGATTTGTGATATAGGCACAAAATCAATTTGATGCTCAATGCTACGTAAAGGTGTCAATCCATTGGGAATATCTTCAGGAAAGAAATCTTCAAAATCCTGCAAAAGAGAAGAAATACTACTTGGCAAAGAAGAAGTTAGTAACTCGTAATTAATCAAAGCTTCTTTGTAAGTAAGTAGTATTATGGGAAACCCCTCTTTTCTTGCATTTAAACACTCTTCGGATTTTATACATAAACTCTCTTTTTTTTTCTTTTCATAGCCTCTTTCACTCTCATGTCCCCCATCTTCTCGAATAATGACGTTTGTTCTACTTGGCATCATATGTCCCCCTCCTTTACATTTATGACATTGAATAGAACTAGAAGGTGTAGAAGGTTTAGGGTTAAGTGTTTTACCCCCCTTTTTTTCTCAAATTTTCCTTTACCCTTGTCTTCTTGAGGTCTAGAAGAACTTTGCATCTCTTGATTCGGCCATGGCTTCTTGGAGATGGTGTTTGACCGACCTTTCTATGAGCTAGTTTGATTTCTTTTATTTTGCTTTTCTACCTTTACAGAAAAATCACCTAACTCATCTATTGTTACTTATTGTTGTAATTCTGCTGCATAAGTTAATTCCTTGTTTAAACCATTTAAAAACCTAGCCATTGTAGCCTCTTCTTCCTCCACACAGTTAGCTTGGATCATAGCTTAAAGTATTCATCCACATACATGGACCCTTGCTTCAATGTTTGAAGATGTTGTTGTACCTCTTTATGAAAGTGTGATGGCACAAATCTCTTCGTCATCACCCTCTTCATCTCATCCCATGTAGCAATTGGTGCTTGTCCTTCTTGAAATATATCCCTAGTAAGATTTTTCCACCAAATAGCAGCATAGTCAGAAAACTCAACAACAACAAGTTTAACCTTCTTACCTTCAGAGTAGTAGGCTTCAAACTTTCTCTTCCAATCGAGATGCAAGTCTGGATCCGTTATTCCCTTGAAAGATGGCATCTTCATCTTTATACTACTTATATTGTTATCTTCTACTGTACCTCTTTGTCCCCTCCTATTTCTTCCCACCCTATCAAAATCAATATCATTAAAGTCATCTATAGGGTCTTATTGATTTACAATGGGATAAAGGGCTACATTTCTCCTAGCTTGGGGCCTAGCAATATTTCCCCTCCTAAGTTCAGCTATTGTATCATTTTGCTCAACAATGGTGTCCCTCATTTCTTGGAGTTGCAAATTCCAGCTTTCGAATTGTTTATGCATAGCTTGCAAGGTAAAATCATTTCTTGATTTGATTGGCTTCTTGGAGAACCCTTTGTTCATCATTACTACATGTACGTGACATCTTTAAAAAAATAATTAAATTGTATCCCACAAATTGGCTTTTCCCTCAATTATTCTCACACACACTTGCCTTTTTTCCTCTCGAAATAAACTTTGAACAAAATACTTTGTAGATTTATATTTAAATCCAACTCGTATGAAGTTCTTAGTAGTAGAATATTGATTTTTGGGGAACAAATGAAAGAAGAACCAAATCCTAGAACTAGTAGGTTCGATTGAAACAATCACGAACAAAAAGGAAAGGATTATATATTTAGATCAGAAAGAGTAAGAAAAATTGAATTTTTTTCTTATCTTTGAAATTTAGGATCCTCTCTTCTTTTTTCTTTTGTTAATTTTTGGAAAAAAATTAAATACAAAAGAAATTTCTTGGAGAGCAAGCAATTCTTTTCTTTTTTTTTAACTGATTTTAATTTTTTTTTGTTTCTTTAATTTTTTTTTTTCAAGTTACTATTCGTGATGCTACAGTAACGTTTTTTTTTGCTCTTAGTATTCAAGAAATCCCAAGAATTATCAAGAACGAAATCTTGATAGAACCACTTTGATCCCACTTTATAACAACAAGGTCGGGAATCCAAACTAGAGTAAGAATTTAAGAAGTAAATGCGGAAGCAATGACAATAAGAAATTGAACGACTAGAATTAAAGTACAAAAAATCAAGGTTACGGGAAAATTCAGGGAAAGAATTCTAAGAACTTCTAAGAATGCAGGTTCTGTATCCTTGATAAGATCCAAACAACAACGTTTTGATTTATTGAAGAAATCAAACACCTTTACTTAGGAACAAATCAAAAATAATAGATTCGGATCTTGACCGCTTTACGAGTAACTTGAGACAAATATTAATAACTAGTATTAATCGCCTTCTAAGAATACTACAAAGGAATCAATGATATCACAATAAAGAAGTTATCTTACTACCTTTTACTATGAACTAGTAGGTTGAAAGATAAATATCAAAGTATAAGTAACAAAGGTTCAAAAGAACTCTCAAAGTATGATATTATTAATCAATAATGAAGTACCACAATGAATGAAAAGTACTCCTATTTATAGGAGTAAAAAGTCCTTAAAACAAGGTAGAGTGGCTACCAAGGAAAACCCTGATAACAACACGATAGGGGTCCCATAATTACTAAAGAAAATCAAGAAACGTGCGAAAGCTAAAAGATAATAAAGAAACAAAAAAGACGGAAAATTAAAGATAGATTGAATTCAAGAAAGAGTTTCTTGAATTCAATAAGTCTGTTCTTGAAGTTGAATCCTAACAACAACAATTATCTAATAAAGAACTAATTACCTTTGGTAGAGACTTAATAACAAGAAATAGATTGTGAAACCCGAACCTTTAGAATAACAAGAATAAAAATAAGCGTAAACTTATCACCTTTCTTCAATACCTAGAAGTGATCTAATATTTCGAAAAGGGTGTAATCTTACCACCTTAAGTTGAGTCTTGAAGGTTGAAGAATAAATCCAAGAGTAGCCACACACAAGAGTGCAAGAAAAATCTCACAATTTTTATTGATATTGTCTATAGTAATCTATGTCTAAGAACAAAGAATACACCCTTTATATAGAGAGGGGGTCACGAAATTGTACCTAAAAATAAGAAAATAAAGTCGTAAACTACTTTGGACAACAAGTCCAACTACCTTAGGAAAAGGAAAATACTAGGAAGCATAAACCAAGTCATTCTTGGAAAGTAATTCCAAAAATCTTAGTAAAAGGAAAATATAACCTTAACTAACCCGGAAAGAAATAAATATAGTCCTATAATATATGAAAATAAGTCCCAAACCGATCTTGGATAGAATCTTGAAAATACTGAAAATCTTGAAGGAAATTTGCAAGCAACTTGGCACCAACGTGCACTCAACATATATCACAACTATTGTAACATTATTGGACATCAAGTAAGTCCTTTTTATGCTATAAAAAACGTGGCTTTATGTAGGACTTCATGGACTGCAAGTTTGAATACATTTTAGGTGCCAAATTGGTCCAACAGTGGCCTGATTTGACCTTCTTCGGAGGATGTTTCTTGGGATATGATCCACCTCTTCTTGGACACCTAGATAACTCATATACTTTATCCTTAAGATCTTCCTCTCAACTAACAACTTCTTTGATCGCTCCTGAAGTCCAATGACCTTGTTTTGTAACTTTTTAGCTTGAGATCTTGCTAAAGACCCTCTTTTAGATTCCAAAGCTTCATCATTGTGCTTGAATAGATATGAGCTTCCTAGGATGCTACCATTCCCCTATTATTTAAGAAAATTCATCCTCGAATTTCGACCTTGCAAGAAAAACAAAGACATCTTAAAAAATGGTAAGAATAAAACAAGATAATGACCATGATTCCACTTAACCTAATTAAGCCTAATAGGTGTAAATAATACTTTATAAATCATATATACATCATCATCCCAATAAAATTTATGCCTACTTAGATTTGTCCCATAAAAACCTCTCTTAAGATAGTCCAAAAATGTGCATGACAATGAAATTACGAAAGATTGATCATGCATCCATTTAAAACAAGGATCTCTACCACATGTATCAAATAAGAAACTTTTATGATATAGCCAAGTATCAATTACACATCCTATGGATTCTTCTACATGTAATTTATTCAAAGAAGCCCATGAATTCTCAAAAAGGTCAGAAGAACCCATTGATTCCAAAATAAAATTTTCAATACATAGCTCATGATTATAATTTTCCCCAATAATATTTGCAACATCAATGGATTCTACATAATTTCTCAAATTGTCACAGAAAGAGTCATAGATAGGTTCATGAAAGAGTATTTGACCACTAATGTCACCATAATCATGCATGTCCTCTTTACTAGAAGCAAGCACTTTTACAGGCTCAAAAATCAACATGAGTAGAGGAATAATTTCTCATCAAACAACAAAACTAACATTTTAGCAATTTATTACATGAAAACTCATTACCGAGCCTCTTCTCATAAATTTCATGCCTCTTTCCACCAATTTGTAACATATAATTATCTATGTCATACTCAATTTCAAAAGGAAGCAAATTGCTCTTGCACTTGAGCTTAGATATTAAAGTTAATGACTTGATATGCATCAAAATATCATCATCCACAAAAATTATAAAGTCACCAACATAATAAGTAAGGGTATAGTTCATTACCTCCAAAAATACCTTAGGTGTTATAGAAAGGCTAAGAATATGAATTAACCAACTATGCATACCATACTTGGAGTTATTTACTAATGGAGAAACATCACCTTTTATTCTTTTATGCAATGGCTCTAACATAGCAATGCCTTTAGGGAACTCCATGCTATAAACCTGTGAATAAGGATCAAAAGAGTCAAAAGGTTCAATAACAAAGAAATTAACCAAGCTTTTATCATCCACCATCCAACAAGAATTGATTTTGCCAAATTCATGTTGTAATCCAATTAGATCCTTTGCCACCATCTCTTGCATCTTAACTCCCCTTTCAAAAGGTCTTTCCACACTTGACTGCACAAAATCACAAGAACTAATACAAGAAAGAGTTAATGAGTTAGGAAGTAAAGAAATTTTTTTCTAGCTCACACTCTCTTTGGCTTTTGTCACAAGACTAACTTTTTCCTCACCCTAGCCTCTTTTCTCTCACTAAAGTTTTTCTCTTTTTCTTCGCTCAAACCCTCATGTTTTTCTCTCTCTACTTCACGGACTTTTGTTATCTCATTGCCTTCTCTCTCTTCTTTCCTCTCAAGCTTACTCTTCTCCTCACTTGACATTCCACTCTTTTCACTCAACAAAACCTCTCATTTTTCCTCGTTTAGAATGTCAACATGCACTCCCTTACTCCTCTCATTATTTTCTCTCTCATATTTTTCCATATTCTCTTTAACAGTCTTTTCGTCTTCACAAATTTGCGAGGGAGTCAAAGGCCCAAGAATGAGTTTCTTCCCATTAACCTCAAAAGACTATCTATTTTTTCCATGCTATATGAAGCTCTTCTGTAGACATACCATGGCATTCCAAACAAAATATGATAATTATTCATGGGAATCACATCACACCATATCGCATCCTCACACCTTCCAATAGATAATAGTAATAACACTCTTTTATCTACCTTTACTCCTCTCAACATGTAGGGTTCAATATGCTCAACACAAGGCAAGTTCAATTTCTCAACCATATAAGTGCTAATAGAGTTATAGCCAAACTCTTTGTCAATTCTAAGGGCACAAATCGTAGACATCACTTTAGCTCTTGTTGGAAAAATAACTTTACCATTGTCTTCCTTCCGTTTGATATACTGTAAGTTTGACTTTTCGAACTGTTGATTCATAACTCGCCTCCTTTCACTATAACTACATGTTTGAAACATCTAGAACAAATATTAGAAGATTTATGTATCTCTCAAATTTGACTTTTTCCTTCTAATACTCTCACCTCTCTTGCCTTTTTCCACTCAAAGCAACTCTTGGTCATTAATCATAGGAATTGGTTAGTAGGAAAAACAAAGAAAGAATTTAGGAAACCCAAAACCCACAAGAATAAGGAAAGAAGATATACCTTAATCTTCAAGTACTAGGATCCCCTCTTCTTTTTTCCTTTCTTGACTTGGAAACCAAACATAATAATAAGACTAATAGAAGGAAGAGGAAACTAAAGAGTTACAGCAACTAATTAAATTAGGAGTCTGATTATTGGACCAAGAAAGTTATAGACATCATGATTGAGAACATTGCAGAATCACTCTTAATATAAGAGGTAAAATAGAGATAGCACAATAGCTATATGATAACAACACGATAGGGGTCCAAGAATTACTAAAGAAAAAATCAAGAAACGTGTGAAAGCTAAAAGATAATAAAGAAACAAAAAAAGATGGAAAATTAAAGATAGATTGAATTCAAGAAAGAGTTTCTTGAATTCAATAAGTCTGTTCTTGAAGTTGAATCCTAACAACAACAATTATCTAATAAAGAACTAATTACCTTTGGTAGAGACTTAATAACAAGAAATAGATTGTGAAACCCGAACCTTTAGAATAACAAGAATAAAAATAAGCGTAAACTTACCACCTTTCTTCAATACCTAGAAGTGATCTAAGATTTCGAAAAGGGTGTAATCTTACCACCTTAAGTTGAGTCTTGACGGTTGAAGAATAAATCCAAGAGTAGCCACACACAAGAGTGCAAGAAAAATCTCACAATTTTTATTTATATTGCCTATAGTAATCTAAGTCTAATAACAAAGAAGACACCCTTTATATAGATAGGGGGTCACGAAATTGTACCTAAAAACAAGGAAATAAAGTCCTAAACTACTTTGGACAACAAGTCCAACTACCTTAGGAAAAGGAAAATACTAGGAAGTAAAAACCAAGTCATTCTTGGAAAGTAATTCCAAAAATCACAGCAAAAGGAGAATATAATGTTAACTAACTAGTAAAGAAATAAATATAGTCCCATAATATATGAAAGTAAGTCCCAAACCAATCTTGGATAGAATTTTGAAATCTTGGAAATCCTGAAGGAAATTTGCAAGCAACTTAGCACCAACTTGCACTAAACATCTAGCACGACTAGTGTAACCTTCTTGGACATCAATTATGTCCTTTTTATGCTATAAAAATAGGGCTTTATGTAGGACTTGATGGGCTGCAAGTTTTAACACATTTTAGGTGCCAAATTGGTCCAACAGTGGCCTGATTTGGACCTTCTTCGGAGGATGTTTCTTGGAATATAATCCACCTATTCTTGGACATGAATTTGGGCCATAAAATAACTATAACAACTAAATAACTCATATCCTTTATCCTTAAGCTCTTCCTCTGTAACGACCCGGCCGGTCATTCCGTGAGATTAGCCCTGTTTCCCCCATTTGTGCTTTATCATATGTTCCTTATCCTATATATGTTGTGTTGGGTCGGTTGGTTCGGGTTCGGAGTGGTCGTGGTGAGAACTGAGACACTTAGTCTCTTAAATTAGCTTAATAATTGAGAAAGTCAACTGGGAGTTGACTTATTGGTAAACGACCTCGGAATGCAGATTTTATGGCTCGGATAGCTTCGTTAAGTGATTTGGTACTTAAGAGTGTGTTCGGAATGAAGTTTTGATGTCCGGTGTAGAATTAGGCTTGAATTGGCGAAAGTTAGTTTTTGGCGATTTTTGGGCGGCAGTTGAAAATAGGCTATCGGGGTCGGAATGGAATTTTGTAAGTTGGGACAGGTTCGTAATGTCATTTTGGATAAGTGTGAAAATTTTCAAGTCAATCGGATGTGTTTTGTTGGTTTCGGCATCATTGGCGAAATTTAGAAGTTTTAAAGTTCATAGGCTTGAATTTGATGTGTTTTTGGTGTTTTGCGTTGTTTTTTGGTGTTTCGAAGGCTCAACTAAGTTTGAATCAGGTTATGGGATGTTTTGGTATGTTTGGTTGGGGCTCCGAGGGCCTCGGGATTGATTTCGGATGGTTAGCGGAGCGTTGGACTTAGGAAATTGCAGCAAAATAGCTGCTGGTGTTAATTTACTGGTGTGGCCGCACCTGTGGATGGGGAGCTGCAGGTGCGATGGCCGTAGGTGTGATGATCCTTGCGCATGTGCGAAAAGAGGTCAGGCTGGAGGAATCCGCAGGTGCGGAAAAGGACTCGCAGGTGCGAAGTTTGGAGTGTTAGTGGGATTTCGCAGGTGCGCACCTGGGACCGCAAGTGCGGGTCCCCAGGTGTGAGGAGTTGTCCACAGTTGCGGATTAACTGGACAGACAGCATAAATAGGTGCCTCCGCAAAATTTTGGCATTTCTTTCATTTTGCATGCGGGATTGACCTAGTTAGGGAGTAAACTGAAGGGGGAATTCAAGAATCTTCAGTGGAGGTAAGTTTCCCGGATTATAAACTCGCTTCCATGCTATTTTGTGACGGATTAGGCTTGGAATTTGTGGTTAAATGGCATAAATTGGGGATATAGGGCTTGAGAAATTGAGACTTGTACATTAAGGAATTTAGGAGTTGTTTGTGGTTAGATTGTGATGCATTTTATATGTGTAGACTCGGGAAAGGATAAGGATTCTTCTGACGCGATTTTTATCAAATTCTGAGGCGTGGGCTCGGGGCTCGGGTTTTGCCGATTTTCGAGAATTGTGTCTAAATTGATAGATTTCGATTGAGTTTTGTTCCTTTAGCATATATTGATGATATTAATCTAGTTTTGGTTAGATTCGGAGCAATCGGCAGCCGATTTGAGGGGAAAGAGCATCGCAGATGAGTATTGTGGCCCGGTAGAGGTAAGTAATGCCTATAAATCTTGTCCTGAGGGTATGAAACCCCGGACTTCGTATTTCTCACTGTTTTTAGAATGGCGCACATGTCGGATGAGGAGTATGTGGTGTGCACTGATTTTATTGATTGCACTTGGTCCTCTCCGCGGTCACTATTGAGTTGCGTATTTAACTCTAAATCATATGTTAAATTGTGTTCTAAAGACTATTGCTATATTTGGGCAATAAGCCATGTTTTGAGCCTCGTGCCGACTTGTTTAGACCCCTTGGGGGATTTTTACTACTATTTCCTCACAGTTGATTTATGATTTACACTTAGTCATATTGTGCTTAACTGTTTTCGAAACTCAGCCTTATTTATACTATTTTGAGATATAAAATTATGTTTTGGGTCGAGTACCCCATTTTTACTGATACGCCCGAGGGGCTTTTGAGAGTTTTTGAATGAGTGAGGCCGAGAGCCTGATTTGTCAGGATATGATACACCACGAGGTGGCTTGATATTAGCGTTTGGGCTGAAGGAGCCCCTCCGGAGTCTGTACACACCCCTAGTGAGCGCAGGTGCCGAGTGACGAGTGACTGGGAGGCATGAGTGACAGTGAGGTTGCCCGAGGGGCTGATACTGAGTGACTGTGAGGTGCTGAGTGATGTTCTGCCCAAGGGGCGATTTATGATTCATGTTCTGCCCCAGGGGCTATTTATGACTTATTTCATTTTACACTAAATTCTTCAGGTATTTTTATTTTTGAAATTGCTGGAAAACACATTTTTCAAAGGATTTTACTGAAGTTGGATTTTAAGGCATGTTGATTTCGTACATATATATGTATATATTGTTGAAAAGAAAGGTTGTGCATATTGTGAACTGATGATTTGACTTTTATGTGTTTCTTGTCGCTTAGACTTGATTTATTTTCATTACTACTAAGTTGGCGTACTCACATTACTCCATGCACCCCTGTGTGCAGATACAGGTGATGATACCAAGCGTTAGCCATCTATTCCGTGCGGAGCCGGAGTTCGGGATATAGAGGTAGTTGTTCAACGTCCGCAGCATCTCTGTTTTCCCTTCTTATGTTGTGCCTAGTTATTCGTTCGGAGGTTTTGTATTATAATAGTAGAATTTTTGGTATATTCCTTAGACGCTCATGACATGTTGACTCCGAATTTTGGGGATGGTTTAGACTGTTTAACTGTTTACTTTGCCTAATGGATTCAGTAATTCTATATACTTTTATAAATGTTGAAAATGGTTGGGATTTTGGAAAGAAACTGTAATTATGTGATTGTTGGCTAGCCTAGTTCCACGATAGGCGCCATCACGGGCGGTTTAGGATATGGGGTCGTGACAAGTTGGTATCAGAGCTCAAGTATCATGAGCAGGTTTAGTAGAGTCTTGCGGATCGGTACAGAGACGTCTGTACTTATCTTCGAGAGGCTGCGGAACCCTTAGGAACAATCTCAGTTTTCTTGAAATTCTGTCGTGCCATTTTGTTGATTCTGGAAATCTAAACTTCTGTTGTTTCATTCTCTCACAGATGGTGAGGACTCGTGCTACCGATCAGGGTGATCAGCCACCAGCTAGACCAGTGAGAGGTCGAGGCCGTGGTAGAGGTAGGGGTCAGCCCGTGCAGCAGCCAGGGCAGTACCAGTTGATCCCCCTACTGTCCAGGATAAGATTCCCGCCGCAGATGCTCCAGAGGGAAAGGCTCAGGCACTGACAGTGCCTATTGTTATTCTTCAGGAGACCTTGGATCAGATCTTGATGTGTGTACCACCCTTGCTCAAGCAGTTGCCGCTACTTCTCAAGCCGGGGGAAGGAGTCAGACTCCAGTTGCCCGGACACCTGAGCAGGTTACTCAGGGCCATCAGACACCGAGGGTGGTTCCAGCGCAGCTAGTTGCTCCAGTTCGGGACTTCGTGGTTTCGGCTATGCCAGAGGACGAGCAGCGTAGACTGGATAGATTTAGTAGACTGCAGCCTCCGACATTCAGTAGTGCTGAGGGAAAGGATGCCCAAGGTTTTCTGGATAAGTGTCAGAGGATGTTGTGTACTGTCGGGATTTTGGAGACCAATGGGGTCTTGTTTGCTACTTTTCAGTTTTCTGGTGCTGCTTTCACTTGGTGGGAGTCTTTTGAGAGGCGTAGGACTATTGGTTCATCACCCCTCACCTGGCATCAATTCTCCACTATTTTTTTGGAGAAGTATGTACCCAGTCTCACATGGAGGAGCAACGCAGGCATTTGAGCAACTCCATCAGGGGAGCTATCAGTGACGCAGTATGAGATGCGGTTTTCGGAGTTGGCTCGTCATTCCACCGAGTTGTTTCCTACTGATAGAGAGAGGATTAGGAGGTTCGGGGATGGCCTGACTTATTAGCTCTGCCTTTTTATGACTCGGGAGAGAGTATCAGATGCTATATTCGAGCTGGTTGTTGATATTGCTCGGGATATTGAGTCGGTTCGCCTCTAGGACGGGGAGGAGAGGGAGGCCAAGAGGCCTCGTGGATCGTGTGGTTCTAGTGGTGCTCCTTCCAGGGGGCAGTTTCAGCATGGTAGAGGCCGTTCATTCAGGCCTCCTCGGTCAGTCCGCCCAGCCTATAGTGGTGCATCTTCGGGGCATGGTCCCCGCGGTTCTCAGCCAGGCCGTTCTTCCTTCGGTGACCTCCCAGCCCAGAGTGCAGCTCGAGCACCACCAGTTCAGAGTTCTGCTATGCACGATTCTTCTAGTGGCTATTCTAGTGCCAAGGGTTTCTATTAGTCCTCGTCTCTAGCTCTAGGGAGTTGCTTTGAGTGCGGAAAGTTTGGGCACATGTGGAGGCAGTGTCCATGTCGACCCGGTGGTTCTTCTCAGTAGAGGGGCGAGCCCTCGAATTCAGCTCCAGTTGCTTCACCACCTGCCCAGGCAGCTAGAGGTGGTAGTCAGTCAGCTAGAGGCCACCCTAGAGGAGGAGGTCAAGCAGGTGGAGGCCAGGCCCGTATGTATGCGTTTCTAGCCAAGCCAGATGCTATGACCTCCGATGCAATGATCGCAGGTATTGTCCCAGTCTGTCGCCGAGATGATTTGGCTTTATTTGACCATGGTTCTACATATTCCTATGTTTCATCATATTTTTCCCATTTTCTGGATATGCCCCGTGAGTCTTTAGTCACGTATGTTCATGTGTCGACTCCGGTAGGCGATAATATTGTTGTGGACTGTGTGTATCGATCGTGTATGGTATCTATTGGGGTTCTGGAGACCCGAGTGGACCTACTGTTACTCAGTATGGTCAATTTTGATATGATATTGGGCATGGATGGGTTATCTCCGTGTCATGTTTTTCTTGATTGTCACGCTAAGACTGTGACCTTAGTTATGCCAGGATGTTCGAGGGTTGAGTGGAGAGGTTCGTCTGAGTATCTGCCTAGCAGGGTGATTTCCTACCTGAAGGCTCAGTGTATGGTTGAGAAGGGGTGTTTATCTTATCTGGCTTTTGTGAGGGATGTCTGTGGTGAGACTCCCGCTATTGATTCGATTCCTGTGGTCCGTGACTTTTCGGACGTGTTTCCTGAGACCTGCCAGACATGCCACCTGACAGAGACATTGATTTTGGTATTGACCTGGTGCCAGGCACCCAGCCTATTTCTATTCCACCTTCTCGTATGGCACCGGCGGAGCTAAAGGAGTTAAAGTAGGAGCTTCAAGAACTCCTAGATAACGGGTTCATTCGGCCTAGTGTGTTACCTTAGGGTGCACCAGTGTTGTTTGTAAAGAATAAGGATGGTTCTATGTGTATGTGTATTGATTATCGGCAGCTGAACAGAGTTACGATAAAGAACTGGTATCCCTTGCCTCGTATAGATGACTTGTTTGATCAGTTGCAGGGTGCTAGGGTAGTGTCCAAGATTTACTTGCGTGTTCCGGCTATCATCAGTTGAAGGTTCGGGGGCCAGACATTCCGGAGACTGCTTTCAGGATTAGATATGGTCATTATGAGTTTCTGGTTATGTCTTTCAGGCTCACCAATGCCCCAGCAGCCTTTATGCACCTGATGCACAATGTATTCCGTCCTTATCTTGACTCTTTCGTCATCGTGTTTATTGTCGATATCTTGATGTATTCCTGATCTCGGGAGGATCATGAGCAACATTTTAAAGTTGTGCTTCAGACCTCGAGGGAGAAGAGATTATATGTGAAATTTTTGAAGGGTGAGTTCTGGCTTGATTTAGTAGCGTTCTTGGGGAACGTGGTGTCCAGTGAGGGTATTCAGGTTGACCCAAAGAAGATAGCGGCAGTGCAGAGCTGTCCTAGACCATCATCAGCTGCCGAGATTCGCAGTTTCCTTGGTTTTGCAGGGTACTATCACCGTTTTGTAGAGGGATTCTAATCTATTGCAGCACCTATGACCAGACTGACCCATAAGGGTGCTCAGTTCAGGTGGACTGAGGAGTGTGAAGAGAGCTTTCAGAAGCTCAAGTCAGCTTTGATGACAGCTCCGGTATTGATTTTGCCTACGGGCTCAGGTTCTTATACAGTTTACTGTGATGCCTTGAGAGTTTTCCTTGGAGCGGTTTTGACGCAGGATTGTAAGGTGATTGCCTATGCGTCTAGACAATTGAAGGTGCACGAGAAGAATTATCCAGTGCACGAACTTAAGCTAGCAGCTATTGTCCACACCTTGAAGATTTGGCGTCATTATTTGTATGGAGTGCATTGTGAGTCACTAATCACTATAGTTTACAACATCTGCTTAAGCAGAAGGATCTGAATTTGCGTCAGAGGAGGTGGTTGGAGCTTCTCAAGGATTATGACCTCACTATTCTATATCATCCGGGGAAGGCCAATGTGGTGGCTGATGCCCTGAGTCGCAAAGCAGAGAGTTTGGGGAGTCTATTCTACCTTCCAGTAGCAGGGCGGCCATTAGCACATGATGTTTAGGCTTTAGCGAGTCAGTTGGTGAGATTGGATCTTATCAGATCCCCCGCGGGTATTGGCTTGTGTAGCCTCCAGGTCTTCTCTTGTGATCAGATTAGAGCACTCCAGTATGATGACCCACACTTACTCGTTCTTTAGGACAAGATCCGCCGTGATGATTCCAGGGATGTGGTTATCGGTGATGATGGGGTCATGCGGATGTAGGGCCAGATTTACGTGCCTAATGTGGATGGGCTTCGAGATTTGATTCTAGCTGAGGCCCATAGTTCGCGGTATTCCATCCATCCGGGTGCTGCGAAGATGTATCAGGATCTGAGACAGCATCATTGGTGGAGGCAGATGAAGAGGGATATTGTGGAGCTCGCGGCTCGGTGTGTCAACTGTCAGCAAGTCAAGTATGAGCACTAGAGACCAGGTGGATTGCTTCAGAGATTAGATATTCCGGAGTAGAAGTGGGAGCGGATCACTATGGACTTCATAGTTGGGCTTGCACGGACTTCGAGGAGGTTTGATGTTATATGGGTTATTATGGATCGGCTAACCTAGTCCGCGCACTTCATTCCTGTTGGTACTACTTATTCTTCGGAGCGGTTAGCTGAGATTTATATCAAGGAGATTGTCCGATTGCATGGGGTTCCACATTCTATCATTTTTGACAGAGGTACTCAGTTCACATCTCAATTTTGGAGAGCTGTACACAGAGAGTTTGGTACTCAGATCGAGTTGAGCACAACGTTTCATCCTCAGACTGACGCGCAGTCGGGGCGTACTATTCAGATTTTGGAGGATATGTTGCGTGTCTGTGTCATTGATTTTAGGGTTTCATTGGACTTGTTTATGCCACTCGCGGAGTTTGCATATAATAATAGTCGAGTATCCAGATGGCTCCGTATGAGGCATTATATGGTAAGACGTGCAGATCTCCGGTTGGTTGGTTTGATTCGGGTGAGGCTAGGCTATTGGGCACAAACTTGGTTCAGGATGTGTTGGGTAAGGCGAAGTTGATTCAGAAGCGGCTTCGCACGACGCAGTCTAAGAAAAAGTGTTATGCGGACCGGAAGGTCTGAGATCTGTGTTTCATGGTTGGGGAGAAGGTGCTGCTGAAGGTGTCACCCATGAAGGGTGTTATGAGGTTCGAGAAGAGGGGAAAGCTGAGTCCCAGGTTTATTGGGCCATTTGAGGTGTTTCAGAGGATTGGGGAGGTGGCTTATAGACTTGACTTGCCTCCCAACTTATCGAGTATTCATCCGGTGTTCCATCTTTCGATTCTCCGGAAGTATGTTTGTGATCCGTCCCATGTTTTGTACTTCAGCACGGTTCAACTCGTGGGTGATATGTCATTTGAGGTAGAGCCAGTGGCTATTTTGGGCTGTCACGTCAAATAGCTGAGGTCTAAGGATATAGCTTCAATGAAGGTTTAGTGGAGAGGGCAGCCGATGGAGGATTCCACCTGGGAGACCGAGCGGGAGATGCGGAGCAGATATCCTCACTTATTCGAGACTCCAGGTATGTCTCTAGACCCGTTCGAGGATGAACGTTTGTTTAAGAGAGGGAGGATGTAACGGCCCGGCCGGTCGTTCCGTGAGATTAACCCCGTTTCACCCGTTTCTGCTTTATCATATGTTGGTTATCCTATATATGTTGTGTTGGGTCGGTTGGTTCGGGTTCGGAGTGGTCGTGGTGAGAACTGAGACACTTAGTTTCTTAAATTAGCTTAATAGCTGAGAAAGTCAACTGGGAGTTGACTTATTAATAAATGACCTCGGAATGCGGATTTTATGGCTAGGATAACTTCTTTAGATGATTTGGGACTTAGGAGTATGTTCGGAATGAATTTATGATGTCCAGTGTAGAATTAGGCTTGAATTGGCGAAAGTTAGTTTTTGGCGATTTTCGGGTGGCAGTGGAAAATAGGCTATAAGGGTGGAAATGGAATTCCAGAAGTTGGAGCAGGTTCATAATTTCATTTTGGATATGTGTGCAAATTTTCAGGTCAATCGGATGTGTTTTGGTTGTTTTCGGAATCATTGACGAAATTTAGATGTTTTAAAGTTCATAGGCTTGAATTTGATGTGTTTTTGGTGTTTTGCGTTGTTTTTTGGTGTTTCGAAGGCTCGACTAAGTTCGAATGAGGTTATGGGATGTGTTGGTATGTTTAGTTGGGGACTCGAGTCCCTCGGGATTGATTTCGGATGGTTAGCGGAGGGTTGGACTTAGGAAATTGCAGCAAAATAGCTGTTGGTGTTAATTTACTGGTGTGGTCGTACCTGCAAATGGGGAGCCACAGGTGCGACGATCCTTGCGCAGGTGCGAAAAGAGGTCAGGCTGGAGGAATCCACATGTGCGAGGCATGGGCCGCACCTGCGAAGCCGCAGGTGCGGAAAAGGACTCACATGTGCGAAGTTTGGACTGTTAGTGGGATTTCGCAGGTGCGAGGAGTTGTCCGCAGGTGCGGATTAACTGGACAGACAGTATAAATAGGTGCCTCCGCGAAATTTTGGCATTTCTTTCATTTTGCATGCGGGACTGACCTAGTTTGGTAGCAAATTGAAGGGGGAATTCGAGAATCTTCAGTGAAGGTAAGTTTCCCGGATCATAAACACGTTCCTATCCTATTTTGTGACGGAGTAGCCTTGGAATTTGTGGTTAAATGGCATAAATTAGGAATTTAGGGCTTGAGAAATTGACACTTGTAAATTAAGGAATTTAGGCGTATTTTGTGGTCGTATTGTGATGCATTTTATATGTGCAGACTCGGGGAGGGATAAGGATTCTTATGACGCGATTTTTATCGAATTCCGAGACGTGGGCCTGGGGCTCGGGGTTTTGCCGAATTTCGAGAACTGTGTCTAAATTGATAGCTTTCGATTGAGTTTTGTTGCTTTAGAATATATTGATGATGTTAATATGGTTTTGGTTAGATTCGGAGAAATCAGGAGCCGATTTTAGGGGCATGAGCATCGCGGATTAGTATTGTGGCCCGGTAGAGGTAAGTAATGGCTATAAATCTTGTCTTGAGGGTATGAAATCCCGGACATCGTATTTCTCACTATTTTTAGAATGGCGCACATGTCAGATGAAGAGTATGTGGCGTGCACTGATTTTTTGGATTGGATTTCGTCCTCTCCGTGGCAACTATTGAGTTGCATATTTTACTCTAAATCATATGTTAAATTGTGTCTAAAGACTATTTCTATATTTGGGATATAAGCCATGTTTGGGGCCTCGTGCCGACTTGTTTAGACCCCTTGGGGGCTTTTTACTGCTATTTCCTCACTGTTGATTTATGATTTACACTCAGTCATATTGTGCTTAACTATTTTCGAAACTCGGCCTTATTTAAACTATTTTGAGATATAAAATAATGTTTTGTGTCAAGTACCCCATTTTTACTGATATGCCCGAGTGGTTTTTGAGAGTTTCTGAATGAGTGAGGCCGAGGTTTTCATTTAAGAGGATATGATACGCCACGAGGTGGCTTGATATTAGCGCTTGGGCTGAAGGAGCCCTCCGGAGTCTGTTCACAGCCCTAGTGAGCGCAGGTACCTACTGAGTGCGAGTGCCGAGTGACGAGTGACTGGGAGGCATGTGTGACAGTGAGGTTGCCTGAGGGACTGATACTGAGTGACTGTGAGGTGCTGTGTGATGTTCTGCCCGAGGGGCGATTTATGATTCATGTTCTGCCCGAGGGGCTATTTATGACTTATTTCATTTTAAACTAAATTCTTCAGGTATTTTTATTTTTGAAATTCTTGGAAAACACATTTTTCAAAGGATTTTACTGAAGTTGGTTTTTAAGGCATGTTGATTTCATGCATATATATGTATATATTGTTCAAAAGAAAGGTTGTGCATATTGTGAACTAATGATTTGATTTTTATGTGTTTCTTGCCGCTTAGACTTGATTTATTTTCATTACTACTAAGTTGGCGTACTCACATTACTCCTTTAATCCTTGTGTGTAGATACAGGTGCTGATACCGAGCGTTAGACCTCTATTCCGTGCGTAGCCGGAGTTCGGGACATAGAGCTAGATGTTCAACGTCCGCAGCATCTCTATTTTCCTTTCTTATGTTGTACCTAGTTATTCGTTCGGAGGTTTTGTATTATAATAGTAGACTTTTTGGTATATTCCTTAGACGCTCGTGACATGTTGACTCTGGATTTTGGGGATGGTTTAGACTCTTTAACTGTTTACTTTTCCTAATGGATTCAGTAACTCTATACACTTTTATGAAATGTTGAAAATGGTTGGGATTTTGGAAAGAAAATGTAATTAAGTGATTATTGGCTAGCCTAGTTCCACGATAGGCGCCATCACGGCCGGTTTATGATTTGGGGTCGTGACATCCTCCCAACTAACAACTTCTTTGATCGCTCCTAAAGTCCAATGACCTTGTTTTGCAACTTTTTAACTTTAGATCTTGTTAAAGGCCCTCTTCTAGATTCCAAAGCTTCATCATTGTCCTTGAATAGATTTGAGCTTCCTAGGATGCTATCAAACCATAACTTGGAGGCTAAGCTAAAGACTAGAAAACCTAATAAAAATAAGAGGGTGCGCGGCCACATCCCTTTGGGGCAGCTTTGGGCCTTAAAACTACTAGTTTGGGCCATTATTTTGGACTCCAATTGAGATCCTTTTGAAACACCCCCTTTTAAACCTCTTTTAAGATCATTTTAAGCTCTTCTGGGTGCCATTTTGGTGCACTTCAAGGGCTGATGTTGGGACCCAATCTTCCTCTTGGACTTCAATTTAGGACACCAAATAATTGTAAAACTTGGACAATTCATCGCCTTTGGGCTTGAGCTCTTCCCCTACAAGTTAAATCTTCTTTATTTGCCATTGAACTCCAGCAACCTTATTCTAAAATTCTTTAGCTTGAGATCTTGTAAATGGCCTTCTTGGATTCAAAAAATTTATCATTGTCCTTGATGCTATCAAAGGCTGCCATGGGATAACTAGAATAAAACATGTAATACCAACTTATACATAAGACATACGAGCCTATAAGACCAAATTGATCACTCGTATACTGAACATAGGCCGACATGGCCATACAATCTTTTACGTACATGACATATGTCTACAAGCCTCTGACAGTAGATAAATACCATAAAGGTCGGGAGAGGCCCTTCCATACTAAACAATACACTTCCAAATCATACTAACTAAATAAGCAACTCCGAAGCAAATGGAGCGTACCAACATCTTCCGCTGAGTTGTTAGCTTACTTGGAGGACTCTCGACCTGTCTATTGGGACCTGCAGGCATGAAACGAGCGTCCCTAAATTAAAAGGGACGTTAGTATAATAATATATAGAGTATGTAAGGAATGAAAATCAGTAAATAATAGACATGAGAGAAACATGGAGTAAAATATTCGACATATAAGTCCGAATAACTTTCTGAATCATTTCATATTTATAATGTCATGCATATTCGTATAAATGTCATATGTCATGACCCAAACCAATGGGCAGCGACAGGCACCCGGTACCTTACTTAACTGAGTACCAACGTAACATGTCTTTCTTATTACATCATCATAAGTAAGTGGGCCAGAAGGGGCGTCATGAGATAACATGAGTAAACATGAGGGAATATCCGGCATAGAATGACCCAACCTATTATATAAACTCATACTTATGACATTGAGACAACAAAATAGTACATGCCATAAAGTCAAATACTCATTTCAAGAAGTAAGTTCGTGACTTCAACGTGATTATCATAAGGAAAAGTTAGACCCCAGAGTAATAGACTTCAGTATGGGCTGGTGAACAAGATAAACTAAACATGAATTAGGGACTGAGTGATTTGATAATAGTAGACATCGTGAAAATTTCAGAGATCGCATTCCGACGATAATAGAATGGACAATGGAAGAAAACCTTTAAAGGTCATTCAGAAAGACACTTCCCTAAAGCAAGAAATGTGAGAAAAGTTAAGCTTAAGGGACTATGTGCGCCAGTTACACTAGGTGTCACCCTCGTGAATAAGAAATTTTGTTATCCTTGGTACAAAAGGATTACCGCAGGGCGAGTAAGGGTCATCAATGATGTGAAAAAATGCCAATGGTGAAGAGGTAAATAACCTATAGGTAGGTTGTCATAGAACTAAATCTTAGTACTCCCCTAAAGGGGGGAATATGGTGTGATGTGGCATTAAGTCAGAGTTAAGTGATTCTAGTAACTATGAGATGGTAAAGGAATAATGCAAATTGCGCTGATTCAAATCCTACAGATATGTTACAATTGTATAACATTATGCAAGCACAACAACGTGTAGAGGCAATAAGGGTTTTCCCCATAATGTATTGATAAATAAGTGTGAATGAACACTTGATACATAAGGAGATAGTGCAAGAGGTAAGTTAATACAAAGGAAATAACCTAAGAGAAATTACGCGGAATCTAGATGTGAGAATGGACCAACGAGCAGTTAATAGTTGATTCAGGAAGAGTCTAGTTATGGCTAGACAAGAGGTTATAGATAAATCAATAGATCATACAATATAAACGTAGTGAACCCCAACATAGGGAATTCAGTCTCGTAGATATGACATCGTGACCCTTGAGAAATATTCAGATAGGAGTTATGGTAGTTAAACATGTTGTATGAGTGTTACGGAAATAAAAGAGAGTGCCACAAGGAAGACAGACAAAATTTCAGTTCAAAAGCAACCCTACGAGCGCATGAGCGTGGAGCTAAGTAACTAAGAATAATTATAGGCGAGGAAGGACATTAAAAAAATTCATCTGGTGAACGATATAATAAGCTCACAATATAGAAGAGACAGAGGGTGTCCCTAAGTACTACGAGAAAAGATTAGATATGGAAATAAGGAAGAATGCTTCAAACTAAGCATATTAGCTTGAAGAAGAAATGGTCTCGTAACAGCAGTCTCACTACAACATTGTATGGACTCCATAAGAAAATGGCACCTATCGTGGCTAATGAGCGGGAAGTGAAACCAAAAGTAATATTCGAGATCATATGAGTTGTACAAAAAATTCCGGCATCCGTGGGAACTAAGATAAATCTAGTTAAAAGAGTACCATCCTAACAAGAAGTCAGTATGAAGCTCCCACCAGATTTTGTATGCACTAGAGGTGCAAGTGTTATAGTAGAATTTCAAGTTGTGGGTGTGAATTATACCTATGTGGAAGGGGGGTTATGAATGAGACAGAAGATACTATGCGATATTTTATGGTAAGTAAGTTAAATGTGAACAACCTACGAGATACTCAGGTGCATAGAAGGTTGTGAATAATCCATACTTAAGACAGAGGTCTACAAGCGTTGGGATTCAGTATCCATGATTGATATCAGTGTCATTAGTGTCATATCTTCTGGCCTATGGTTTCTAGGTATCGAAAGTTCTATTTGAGAGAGTAAATAAGAGTTAGAGATGATGTGATGTCTCGCTTGATGTTCCAGAATAACATAAGGAAATCTATGGTTCAAGCAAGTTAAAGGAAGGTTGCGAGTAGTATAAATAGATATGTGTAGGTCGCAAGCGGAAATATGGTAGAGCGACAATGTTGTAGGAAGACAGAAGTAAGGATAAGAAAATTCTAGTGAGAAGGTAACGATAATGGATAAGTCAATGGGATTAAGCCCATGAAAATAAGAGAGCTGATGGTTTCTCTAATTTATAGAATGCTCAGTATAACCTGAATGAACTCAAAAGAGTCTAAGACAGTACCATTTAGAATAGATGGAGTGTTACCCTGGTAGTAGGATAAGGTTTTACGTGTGATAGATAAGAACATGTCGTTTGGGCATTCAATTTATTAATGATCTAAAGAAAAATGATTTCATGAATTGCACGGGATTCGAATACCCCCATAAGATGAATCACATTGGGTTGCTATGAAATACAATTATTGAAGAATTGTATCATTCCTTGGTGGATTAGGCAAATCACTTCAAATGTTCCTTGATGCAATGTGAGCCCTAGTGACAATGTATTTCGTAAGAGGTTTGAAGTTACTAGTGGTAGATTATAAGATCAACATTGAGGTGAATCAACAATGGATGGATAAAAGTAACAAAAAAAGAGATGAGATTAGGCTGGAATTCTTAAGATGAACAGTAATGGGGAAGCATTAAAGGACTTAGATTTATACATGTAGTAGAAGCGAGAGAGTAACCTGGAGTTGGGTAGCAAATGTAACGACCTGGTCATTCGTTTCGTGAGATTAGCCTCATTTCCCCTATTTCAGGTTTTTCATGTGTTAATTAACTTAATTACGATGTGTTGGGCCCGTTGGTTCGGGTTCGGAGTGGTCGTGTTGAGAATTGAGACATTTAGTCTCTTAAATTGGCATAATAGATGGAAAGGTCAACAGAGATTTGACTTATTGGTAAGCGACCTCGGAACGTGGATTTTATGCTTCAGATAGCTTCATTAGGTGATTTGGGATTTAAGAGTGTGTTTGGAATGTGGTTTTGATGTTAGGAGTATAATTAGGCTGGAATTGGCGAAATTGAGTTTTTAGTGATTTCCAATAGGCAGTGGAAAATTAGCTATCGGGATCGGAATGGAATTTTGGAAGTTGGATCAGGTTCATAGGGTCATATTGGATATGTGTGCAAAGTTTCAGGTCATTCAGATGATTTTTGGTTAGTTTCAGCATCATAGATGATTTTCTAAAGTTTTAGGATTCTTAGGCTGGATTCATGAGTCGAATTCGTGTTTCGATGTTATTTTGGGTGTTCCGAGGGTTCGAGTAAGCTCGAGTGATCATTTATGAATTTTTTTGGTTTTTGGTTGGGGTCCCGAGGGGCTCGGGATGATTTCGGATAGTCATCAGAAGAATTAAAGTTGGAAAATGCAGCGGAAGAAGCTGTTGGTGCCAGGCTTCTAGTGTGGCCGCACCTGCGAAAGGGTAGTCGCAGGTGCAGGCCAGCATACGCAGGCGCGGAATTGGTGGGGCTGAAGGAAAGTCGCAGGTGCGAGACCTAGACCGCACCTGCGAAGCCGCAGGTGCAGGTGATTAATCACGGGTACGGAAAATGGCCTTATAAGTGAAATGCGCAGGTGGGCACCGGGACCATAGGTGCGCACCTGGGACCAAAGGTGCGAGGAAAGGACCGCAGGTGCGGTCATCACTGGGCAGAACATATAAATAGGACCCTTAGCGATTTTTGGGTCATTCTTCCACCATTTCTACACGGGTTTGAAGATTTTGAAGGGTTTTAAAGAGAGATTTCGAGAGTTCTTCATAGAGGTAAGAATTTTGGACTTAAAACTCATTTATATGTGATTAACAGACTGATTAGTGGTGAAATTGTGGGAAATTAGTACCAAAAATTGGGTAATTAGTGACTTTAAAATGGGGATTTGAGGGGTCATCTGAGGTCCAATTTTAATGTTCTTGGTATGTATAGACTCGTGGGAGGATGAGAATTCTTGTGATGTAACTTTTATCGGATTCCCAGATGTGGGCCCGGGGGTCAGGTTTGGCCAATTTCAGGATTTTTGGGTAATTTTGATAAATTTCGAATGAGCTTCATTCCTTGGCATATAATAATGATAACAATATGATTTTTGGTAGATTCGGAGCATTCAGAGGACGAGTCTAGAGGCAAGGGAACTTTGGGCTAGGATTTTAACCAATTTTGGGGTATGTAACGTTTTCAAACTTGGTTTTGAGGGTTCTAAACCCCGAACTATATGATATTTGACTATAATTGAGGTGACGCACATGCCAAGTGACGAGCGTGCGGGCGTGCACCGAGTCATTTGTGTCCTGGCTCATCCCATGGCACCGCCTAGTAGCTATTACGGATTGATATCCGCATTTCTATTATGTGGTAAATGTAAACATGTTAGAAATCATGTTAAGTATAAATGCTAAGGCTTCACGCCGAAAATGCTGAGACCCGAGTGGTCGTATATTACTGTCTCATTTTGTGATTATTTGATTTCATATACTCATTCCTGTTATATCATATCATTTCATGCCTCAGTCTCAGTAATTGTTAGTTATATACATATTTATAATTGTTTTGGGATGATTTATACATCTGTGAGATGTGAGTGAGACTGGAGAGTAATGACTGAGTGAGGCCGAGATCCTGTTGTTGAGACAGTTATGAGACCGGACTACACACCGCAACGATACTTTAATCATGCCTTCGTTGGCTTTATATAGCGCTTAGGCCAATACGGCCCCTCCGGAGTCTTTACACCCCTAGTGAGCGCATTGATATTGATGGATGGATCTACCCTTGATATGGATCTTGTCCGAAGCTGATGTTATGTGAGGGATGGATCTTCCCTGGACATGGATCTGGTTCGAAGCTGATGGTATGATGGATGGATCTTCCCTAGACATGGATTTTGTCCGAGTGTTGTATTCCGGAAATGGATCTCCTCCGTGAGGCTGGACTAGCCTTTTCCTCAGTACTGAGTGACTACGGTCACCGTTGTTTATGTATATTCCAGGATGGAACTTCCCTGGGCCTGAGAGTCATATATAGTACTGGTTGGACTTCTGTGGGAGAGTTGTGAGCACTATATGCATTTTCACACTGTGACATGTTGGCATGTAGAGCATATTGAGGTATATCTAGCATATTTTGTTGTTATTTTCTGATAAACTGTGAACATGCCTAAATTTTGTACGGTGATGATTTTAATTATTGAGGTTTAATCCGTCACTACCTCTCAGCCCATAGTTTGGGTTCGTTACTTCTGAGTTGGTGTACTCACGTTACCCCTTGCACCTCGTGTGCAGATCCTGGTACTTCGGGACCCGGTAGTGGTTGTTGTGCGGCTGTCAGAGTTTCTTTCGGAGTCGTCGAGGTAGCAGCCAGCGATCGCAGCCTCGCCTTCTCCTTCTCTATCGTCCTGTTGCACTTTTATTATTTCAGACTATGTTGTCTAGTTTTTATTTTGACATTCTTACGTTGTATTAGCTCATGACTCGGTGACACTAGATCTGGGATCGAGGTTCTTTTATTCATGTTATTAATGATGTCCAAATCTTAGATTCTTTATAAAAGAGAGACTCTTATTGTAAATGTGGTGATTTTCCTGAAAATAACTTTTAATAAATGAAATGTGTGACTTGCCTTATTTCACAACGGGCACCATCATGACCTGGTGTTTTTGGGGTCGTGACAAGTTGGTATCAGAGCCATAGGTTAAATAGGTCTCACCAGTCATGAGCAGGTTTAGTAGAGTCTTGCAGATCGGTAGAGAGATGTCAATACTTATCTTCGAGAGGCTGCAAAACCCTTAGGAGAAATCTCACCTTCTTGAATTCATGTCGTGCGAATCCATTAATTCGACCTAAAGCGTAACTCTGTGAATTCTTTCCATATGTTCAAATGCGCACGTGAACGTTCGGTATCAGCGGTGCATCGACGGCTTGTGACTTCCACGGGTCAGGTGCGAGATGTGATTTTAGCATGTTGACGATGGGCCAGTCTGGAGGACTTGAGGCCGAATTTTGTCTGTGGCTTGAGTGCTAAGATTTCGATTGTGTGAGCACGTGCATTTGGGACTTATATGTTTTGTGTCCATATTGATGGGATTTTATGACTAGATGACTATGTGGCGAGTGTGATTTGATGGTGAGGTGTGTTCATATTGCTTGATTGTGACAAAAAGGGATTGGCTGGATATGTAGCAAGAACTATTGAGTGTTTTACTTTTGTCTGGAGTTGGCATATGGCCTCGAGTTGTGAGTATATTGGAAGATCTCTCATGTTGTTTAGTTGTGGAGTAAAGTGGATCTTTATGTTGTGTTATGAGTTCATGGTGATGTATTTTGGGCTCGCCAATTCCCCATCAGCGTTCATACATTTGATGAATAGCATGTTTCAGCCGTACTTGGATTCCCTTCTATTGTGTTCATTAATATATTCTCGTGGCCAGGAGGAGCATGCTCACCATTTGAGAGTTGTATTGCAGAGATTGAGGGAGTAGACGCCTTATGCAATCTTCTTCGAGTGTGAATTTTGGCTTAGTTCAATCGCATTCTTGGGACACGTGGTGTGTAGTGAAGGTATCCATGTGGTCAGACGAGTGTAGGTAGAGCTTCCAGAAGCTCAAGATTTCTTTGACCACGACTCCAGTGCTAGTTCGCCCATTAGCTTCAGGGTCTTATGCCATATATTATGATTCCTCGAGGGTAGGCGTTGATTGTGTTTAGATGCAGAAGGATAAAGTGATTGCATAATAGCTACGATTTTTGGAAGGGTAGAGAGAAAGATTAGTCTGAGGCTAAGCGGGCAGGGCTATTTCCCGCGGGGTGTCCTGTGGTTGTGTGATCCTTAGGTGATTTTATAGCAAGTAATCCTTTATCAGTAAATGTTATATGTTGTAATTTGAGAGTAAATCGCTTGTGGAAGTTGGCACGACCATTCAATGGTCAATGTGAGATTTGCATACGATTTAGGATATAAGATGGTTTGTGTCATATGAGCTTAAGAAGGATTTAGTTGAATCCCACTGCAGTACGGTGGCAATGATAGCGTATGGTCATTGTGAGTTATTGGTTATCTTGGTCGTTGGCTTTGAGCCAAGTGGGGGAGTCTGTTAATGATAAATTGATTGCACGATTTTGTTGTTGTATTGGTTTCGGTTTGAGGTATATTGGTGAATCAGTTATGACTTGCAGAGGTGGAGTCTGGGAATGACTCGAGTAATGAAAATTCTTCGATACAAGCTGTAATGTAATCTATGGGTAGGTGAGTTCTATTGAACGATTGAGTTGTAATTGTAAAAGGTGTAGTGAGTGCAGCGTATGAATTTTCTTGTTTCTTCAAGTGTGTGTATTACTTTCCTAGTTTGTTGCTGTGCAAACGGGGTCAGGTCGTTCTGTCTTCTTGATCGGTGTAATCGAGATTTGTGTACAGTGGATGACTCTCAATAATGGATCTGATGGATTCAAGGTTATACGTTACAATTGGGAATCTTTAGGATGTGTATTTGGCTAGAAACTGAGGTCCACATTGGAGAGTGTCAATGCTTGTGACATTTCTACATTATCATGGATTCTTCATATCAGTATCAGGAAGGTGAAGGTAATGGTGTTAGATTTACATGAAGTCTCTTCGGGGTAAGTATTTTGAATGTGGTGCTTCTGGGGATATTCGAGAGAGTATTCAGCGGCTTATGAGCTTTAGACTGTATGATCTTATGCTAGAGTTATCAATTCGAGGGTAAGTCAGAAGGAACTTGGATAAATATGACAGCTTTGTAGTGAGTCAGATCGGCATGATAAGGGATATGATTAGTTCTTTGGGTGGTTATGAGGCAATGAGTTCTACATGTGTTTCCTAGCAATGCTCTTGGGTGTTGGTGACCTGCGTAGCGTGGTTGAGTTAGAAGGATTCAGTTCTGACGGTTTGGTGTTGTACAAATGGGATTCGAACCTGATGGTTTCTACCACGGTTAGAGATGTGTATTTTCTACTGGCGTGAGGAGCATGATAGGTATAGTGATTTTGCTTCTAGATGGGATCAAATGTAAGTTCTTAGCTAGTTGGGTACGTAGTTGCTTATGGATCGGAAGGGGTTATGAAGTTTCCATATTTATCATAGGATCGCATGGTGTATGCGGTACGTTGTGTAGAGTCGAGATTTACATGTGTGACGTTGCGGTTCAGTTCTGGAAGGAAAGTCAAAATTCTTAGGCAGCATTGGCAGTTTCAGATGACTAAGTAAATGATATCTATTGGGTGGCTTGATGAAGGTATACATTTCAGAAAGGGGCAATGTGTTGAGTTGAGGGTGCTTCATTGGTAATGCGACGCTCTCTTGTTGGATCGACTGCTGATATCCAAGGTTGCTTAGTGACACGGAAGAATTATAGGGGTATCCCTCGTGGAATGATTGAGCATTAGGGGTGTGTTATATATTCTAGCGGTGGAGTTGGGATTAGATATGGTGATTCGCATGCTTCATGGACTTCTAGCTTTAGAGTTCTCATAAAGAGGTTATTTTGTGGTTGTGGACTGCGAAGATGCAAGCAAATCTAGTTAGATGTTAGTATGTGCCATGATTCAGTCATTGTGAACTTTCGGAGAGAGTTATCTATCTGTCGCGGGTGACCAGAGTTGATTTTTAGTTCATTGATAGGCCAGTATGGGTGTGTGTTCTGCACGGGGTCAAAATTGTTGACTCTGAGTTGCTATTGTTGAGGGATGTACCATTCGATTGTCATTGAGTTTATACATATTCAGGAGTGATCTTTGAGTTACCCTTCATTGTTGCGAGGAGTGGTGATTGTTGGTTATATGCACATATGATGCAGATTTATTTGGGCTTTATAGAGAGATTTGAGTAAGGTAAGTAATTGGACATTGCGGGATTGATACGTATTGGTTATGTTCTTTCCGATTCGTGGGGCATGGTATCATCTAATTCCCCCGTGGTTATGGCAATGCACTTTTAGTACTGGATGCCAAATTTTTCATTGTTATTGATTTTGAGCAAGGTGACTTGAAGTATTTAATGTGGACCAGTGTTTGGATGGGATCACTCATTGTAGTGGAGTTATGTGGAGGTATGATCCTCAGTGTCAGATTCGTGTTTTGGCTTTATGATGTGTGGCAGGCTCTTAACATGGTATTGTGATGGTAATTTTTAATCACGGGATAGTCCTCTTGTGTGAATCTTTCCTATGATTTGAGTTTGTGGTATATTACTATTGAGTGCACGGGTTGCATAGGCTATGGCTTTGGATTGTATTGATGAGTCATGTCATCAAAATGATCGTGTTGGACGAGAAGAGGTCATTAGGCCTAGAATGAATACTACCAGATTTGACTACAACATGGTTGGAAGGATGATATCGGATGTTAGCTTAGAAATCTGCTATAATTTCTGTTGAAGAAAAGGGGAGCTCCATGACTGGCTGATCGAACGAATGGTTGCTAGTTTCTACGTGTTTCTTTCATCATCGGTAGTATATGAAAGTGTTAGAGCGAGGCATTTCTTGATTAGAGGTTATGTACCAGTATTAGGTTGTTTTGAGTAGCTATTGTGATTAGGAGTTATCTCTATGAGTGTTTGAGTCATGCGGTATATTATGTGATTACATCTGGGTTACGAATATGGCTTGACACAACATGTTCAGACTTATTCAGTTTATAGTTGAGGAATTTTGATCTCGTAAATTATTTCAGAAGTGGAAAAATTGGTTCTAAGTTTATGGGTCAGGTTGGATTTCGAAATTTCGACTCTGTTCTGCTATTAACCCTATATGGGATAGGGTGACGTGGGATCACCCCCGAGTATGTGCATGGTAGGCTACACAACAATTTTTGTGGTGTTTGGAACAACTCTAGGCACGTTCGAGGACGAACATATGTTTAAGTGGGGGAGAATGTAACGACCCAGTCAGTCGTTCCATGAGATTAGCCCCCTTTTCCCTGTTTCAACTTTTTCATGTGTTAATTAAATTAATTACGATGTGTTGGGACCGTTGGTTCGGGATCGGAGTGGTCGTGGTGAGAATTGAGACACTTAGTCTCTTAAATTGGCATAATAGATGGAAAAGTCAACAGGGAGTTGACTTATTGGTAAACGACCTCGGAACATAGATTTTATGGTTCGGATAGCTTTGTTAGGTGATTTTGGCCATAGGAGTATGTTCGGAATGTGGTTTTGATGTTCGGAGTAGAACTAGGCTTGAATTCGCGAAATTGAGTTTTTGGCGATTTCCGGTCGGTAGTGAAAAATTAGCTATCGGGGTCGGAATGGAATCCGGGAAGTTGGAGCAGGTTCGTAGTGTCATATTGGATATATGTGCAATGTTTCAAGTCATTCAGATGAGTTTTGGTTAGTTTCAGCATCGTAGATGATTTTCGGAAGTTTTAGGATTCTTAGGCTATAATCATGAGTCGAATTCATGCTTCAATGTTATTTTGGGTGTTCCGAGGGTTCGACTAAGCTCGGGTGATCATTTATGACTTTTTTGTGTTTTCGATTGGGGTCCCGAGGGGCTAGGGATGACTTCGGATAGTCATCGGAAGGATTAAAGTTGGAAAATACAGCAGAAGAAGCTGTTTGTGCCAGGCTTCTGGTGTGGCCGCACATGCAGAAGGGTAGCCACAGGTGTGATGCGGCAGGTGCGGGCCAGCATGCGCAGATGCGAAATTGGTCGGGCTGAAGGAAAGTCGTAGGTGCGAGACCTGGACCACACCTGTGAAGCCGCAGGTGCGGGTGATTAATCGCAGGTGCGGAAAATGGCCTTTTAAGTGATACGCGCAGGTGCGCACCTGGGACCGCAGGTGCGGGTCCGCAGTTGCGAGGAAAGGACCGCAGGTGCGGTCACCGCTGGGTAGAACATATAAATAGGACCCTTAGCGATTTTTGGGTCATTCTTCCACCATTTCTACACGGGTTTGAATCTTTTGAAGGGTTTTGAAGAGGGATTGCGAGAGTTCTTCGTACATGTAAGACTTTTGGACTTAAAACTCATTTATATGTGATTAACAGACTGATTAGTGGTGAAATTGTGGTAAATTAGTACCCAAAAACCCATTAGGGCTTGTAATTAGAGACTTTAAAATGGGGATTTGAGTGGTCATTTGAGGTCCGATTTTGATGTTCTTTGTATGTATAGAATCGTGGGAGGATGAGTATTCATGTGATGTAAATTTTATCGAACTCCGATAAGTGGGCTCGGGGGTCGTGTTTGGTCAATTTCGGGAATTTTGGATAATTTTTATAAATTTCGAATAGCCGTCGTTCCTTGGCATATAATAATGATATGAATCTGATTTTTGGTAGATTTGGAGCATTCGTTGGCCGAGTCTAGAGGCAAGGGCATTGTGGGCAAGGATTCTAGCCGATTTTGAGGTAAGTAACGTTTTCAAACTTGGTTATGAGGGTTTGGAACCTTGAACTATATGATATTTGACTATAATTGAGGTGACGCACATGCCAAGTGACGAGCGTGCGGGCGTGCACCGAGTGATTTGTGGCCTGGATCATCCCATGGCACTTTGTAGTAGCTATTACGGATTGATATCCGCACTTCTATTATGTGGTAAATGTGAACATGTTAGAAATCATGATAAGTATAAATGCTAAGGCTTCACGCTGAAAATGCTGGGACCCGAGTGGTCGTATATTACTATCTCATTTTGTGATTATTTGATTTAATATACTCAGTCCTGTTATAGCATATCATTTCATGCCTCAGTCACAGTAATTGTTAATTATATGCATATTTATCATTGTTTTGGGATGATTTATACATCTGTGAGCCATATGAGTGAGACTGGAGAGTAATGACTGAGTGAGGCCGAAAGCCTGTTGTTGAGATAGTTATGTGATCGGACTGCACACTGCAACAATACTTTAATCATGCCTTTGTTGGCTTGATATAGCGCTTGGGCCAATAGGCCCCCTCCAGAGTCTTTACACCCGAGTGAGCGCATTGATATTGAGGGATGGATCTTCCCTTGACATGGATCTTGTCTGAAGCTGATGTTATGTGAGGGTTGGATTTTCCCTGGACATGAATCTGGTCCGAAGCTGATGTTATGAGGAATGGATCGTCCCTGGACATGGATTTTGTCCGAGTAATGTATTCCGGAAATGGATTTTCTCTGTGGGGTTGGACTGGCATTTTCCTCAGTACTTAATGACTATGGTCGCCGGTCTTTATGCATATTCCGGGATGGAACTTCCCTGGGACTAAGAGACATATATAGTACTGGGTGGACTTCTGTGGGAGAGTTGTGAGCACTATGTGCATTTTCACACTGTGACATGTTGGCATGTAGAGCAAGATATTTTACCTCTCCATCTTTGGCATCCTTTCACATTATCGATGACCCTTACACGCCTTGCGGTAATCCTTCTGTACTAAGGATAACAAAATTCCTCACTCGTGATGGTGACACTTAGTGTAATTGGCACATACAGTTCCTTAAGCTTAACTTTGCTCATATTGCTTGCTTTAGGGAAGTGTCTCCCTGAATGACCATTCTCTGAATTCATCATGGATATTCTTCTGTTGTCCATTCTATTATTGCCGGAATGCAGTTTGAAATTCTCATGATGTTGACTATTATCAAATCACTCTATTCCTAATTCATGTTTAGTTTATCTTGTTCACCAGTCCATACTGATTTCTATTATTCTGGGGTCTAACTTTTCCTTCTGTTAATCACGTTAGAGTCACGAACTTATTTCTTGAAATGAGGATACGACTTTATGGCCTATACTCTTTTGTTGTCTCAAGGCCTATCACCTCTTGTCTTTTCCTTTACTTGACTATAGATTATGTAATACTGCCATCTGCCATCTTTTTTTATCTACCGTTCTCATCCATGTATCACATCTTACTCATAATGCATCATTAACTCTCTTCTTACTTCCTGCTAACATTTATATCTATTACTTTATTCCAAAAACTTGAACAAGATATTCTTTTTCTTTTAGCTCCTCTTGCTCCACCTATTGGTTCTTCAGATTACCTAACATTCTCCCTTTACTAGGGACGAAAGCCATACTATGGAAACATTTATCCCTTCAAGGTTTCCATTTCCTATCTTTATAGTACTCATATCTAGCTGTACCATTTTAGTGTCAACCATCTGGGTGTCTCACAAGGAGATCTATTATCATATTTGCAATATCCTTCGGAAATATCAACTAACGCAAATAATTCATCCATCATTTTGGCTCAATCTAACCCCAGTCGGATAGTGATATTATGTCCTTCTCCTAAACCATATTTGTTAGCCCCCATAGAGCGTAACTTAGATCAGTGTGGCCAATCATACATACCTCTATTGTTGTTGAAGGTAACTCAAAATGCTTATATCCCTCTTCCTGAATGGTAAATAAGGATAATCTTTATTAACTGTGTACCTCGTACCCTTCTTTACCTTGCTTCTTTTACTTGCTGCAACTCGTGTCTAACTTTCGATTATGTTATTCCTTTTTACCATAAGAGTGGATAAGTATTCTTTCCTAAAAGCTCCTTATCAAGAACCATACACCTTTTAGTATACGCATGATCTGCTGAAGACCTCTCATTTACTCATCATAAGCAAGATGCAAAATCGAGTTCCTCTAACTCAACACTTCCACAGTTATATCTCTTATCGATCGTCTTTCTGAATGAAGGCATCGTCGTACTATGAATAAGATAGAGTTTAGGAATTGAGTTCTTACAACTGAGCTCTACCACACGATCTAGAGTAAGAAGAAAGAGTGACAGTCCTAAATGTCCTGTAGGCTCCTGCTTATAAGTGTGGTGCACTACACACCCATAAACAAGACTCTACTAGACACGGCTTGTAGACTCCCTAGGACAGAACTGCTCTGATACCACTTTTGTCACGACCCAAACTGATGGGCCGCGACGGGCACCCGGTACCTTACTCGACCGAGTACCAACGTAACGTATCATTCTTATTACATCATCATATACCAGTTGATCAGGTGGTGGTGCGTATATAACGCCGTAACCTTTTTCCATATCTCATATACATATATTTACATATATACGCGTATATAACGCCATTTGGTCATGGGTCAATGTGCATATGTAAATGCATGAAATGCATATGAAATAAGTCAATAAAATCTCTCGGTACGTCATAAGGCCATTATGCCTCTGATTAATATCATGAAATAAACTTTACCAACATACGTATTTTCGAGACCCATGAACAAAAGATAATAATAATTCTCATGGGGAATCAAGAATATAGATACCCCTTATATTTCTATGAATAAAGTAATTTATAGAAACTGTGTATTTTCTCATTTCTTCAGTATAATTTGGACCATACCAAAAGAAAGAAGGGATAGCCTTAACATACCTGAGTCGATTCTCTTGACATCCCTCTAACACATGTTAATTGCGACAAAACACATAACGGCGAGATCGAAATAGGAAACAATCCGTATGTAATGCTCAAAGCAATAATATTTCTATTGAAAAATCATCTTTGTTGAAACTATTTCTCAAGGGATTTAGAATTTATGTTATGGAATGGAAAGCTTATTGAAAACTCTTCTTAAGAGTTTGGAATTGACGTTACAAGAAATGAAAAGTTTTGCTGAAATTGTTCTCAAGAGACTAGAAAAATATTGTTTAATTATGAATATTATCTTTAATATTTGGGTGGGCCCATATTCCAAGTTTGGTGTCACTTTTCTAGGTCAAAGTGTGACACCTTTCCATCTTATTTAATTAGTCATTAGGTAGATAAAGAATGCTTGCCACGTTGAGGAGGGTAAGTCTTATCCCAAACTTATTAATTAATTACTCACTAATTTAAATTAACTAGGCAATCTTCCATTACCCAATAATTAATCATATACCTAAAATTACTTAAAATACTACTCACTTTTATTACACTCTATGTACCCTAGTATCATGGTCATGGGGTACCTTGTATGACATTAGTTTATAAATACCGGGTATTATCGCTCGATCCGTATTTTACCCCAAAATGCCAAACTTCGACGAAATTCATTTTCTTCGATTTGCTTACCCTCTCTCCTTCATGAATTTACTCATTACTTGTTTGAAATAGCATAATGATTATAATCTCAAAATAATTCCATTCCCGAACTTGTATCAATTTACTTATGGCGTACTTTTATGTACGAAAATATGGGGTGTAACAGGCACGCCATGCCCACGCCCTGCCATGTCCTGGCATGTCCTGCGCCGTGGCACGACTACGTGTTGTCGTGTCCTGACATATCCTGCCATGTCCTGAGCCGTGACATGGCACCGCCCTGCCATGTCCTCACATGTCCTGCGTCATGCTACAACCATGCCCTGCCGTGTCCTGACATATCCTGTGTCGTGATATGGTAACGCCCTGCCGTGTCCTGACATATCCTGTGTCGTGATATGGTAACGCCCTGCCAGGTCCAAAGTCGTCCTGAGCCGTCTTGAGCCGTCATAAGTCGTGCCATGGCCACGCTCTGCCATGTCGTGCGCCACTCCATGGCCACGCCCTTCCATGTCATGCCACGTCGTGCAATGTCCTGCTATGTCCTGACACATCCTGCGCCGTGCCATGGCCACGCCCTGCCATGTCATGCACGTTTCTATGGCCACGCCCTGCCATGTCCTGCCATGTCCTCCGCCGTACCATGGCCACGCACTGCCATGTCCTGCCACGTCCTAACATGACACGCCCCAAACCAGGGGAGGCGTGACTGGCACCCAGTGTCGTGCTGGCCCGAGCGAACTACTCTGTAACTCTTTATTTTTCTTCTTTAACTATCATGGGCCAACATGGCCACAACGCGTAATGTATAACTATAAGTGGGCATCACTGTATCTATCGTTCTTAAAACATGAATACATATGGGCCGTCAAGGCCTCTGACATACAGTACAAAGTAAACCTCTGTGTTTACAAAGCCTTTAAGATTAGTTGACATCAATGGGACAGGATACTGGTCTAACCATAACTCTGTGACAAAACTCTGCCACGATGACTCATAGACTCGGCTGCACTCCGAAAGAGTTGGAGTCTTACCGATCCTTCGGTGAAGTCAATCTCGTCTACTATGAGGGCTCGTCAATCTGATTATTTATACCTGCAGGCATGAATGCTTCCCAAAAAAAGGACGTCAATACGAATAATGTACTGAGTATGTAAGGCAATATACCGAAAGAACTTAACTGATAACATAATAACTGAAAGTAACTGGAAGTCAAAGATAATCTGAAGATATACTCACCTACTGATACTGACTCAAAATCTTTCAATATAGTAAATAAAATAGTAGTTCGGCCCTATAAAGCTCGGTGTATATATATATATATAACTGCTCTGTCGTAGTAGGGTCACTCATAGGCACTCGGCCACAATAGGCTCGGTATATAACTTACCATCTGATCAAAGGTTGCCCAATAGGGGCCTGCTCATCGATTATAGCTCGATGGTAATGAAAATACTGTAATACTGTATATATAGACTCTCTGCTCTCTTGACTGGAAGATGGAAATACCCAAATAAATATTAAGTCCCGATAAAGAGAATATTGTAACTTACAAAACTAGGACAACATACGTAACTTGCGAGACTAGCAAAATATACGTAAATTCCAGGATATAAATTTTTCTTTATGCCTCATTATCAAACTCGTGTAATTACGAGATCATGCTAAAATGAAAGAAGGACTTAGCCTTAACATACCTGGAGTAGGAAAAAATCACTATAATATTCTTGAAAAAGGATTAACAATTTAAACCATGATTGCTAAACTGGTACATTGTCAATTTTTTTCCTTTACTTTCTCTATGCACGTGTAAAATCGTCACGCGGCAGGAACACTAATTAGAGCAAATCCAGCATTACCCCAGGTCAAATATCCACCTTGATGGCTAGATCACTGTATAACAAGCACTAATTGATATCCTTTCCACGCTGTCCAGAAACAGGAAGGATTTTTTTTTCCTTTTTGCTGCTTGTTCTGGTGTAACTCACTAAAGTCACCTGCCCATATTTAAAGTGTCTTTTAGACAAATTAACAATGAACAATCAACGGCTTTACAATCTATGCTGAATAACTTTCTTCGTGATTGACATGTCAAATCATGTTTGTATTAAGGCCAGCCCATTACTTTTTTAAGTAAAATGTTAGGAATGACGTGTTCTCTTATTAACATATTACTTGCCATTACTTGCCACCTAGCAAAAATGACTAAGAGTCATTTGGTTAAAGATTTGCTTGCTGCCACGTAGGGGTGGGTGGGGATTTTATCTTTATCTACTAATTTATTATTAAATTAGGTAATGTCCCGTTACCCGATAATTAACCAAATACCCGCATAATTAAGAATTATCTCAATTTACTTAATATTATACTTATTTTTAATATACTTTATATAACTTACTATCATGGTCATGTTGTACCATACAAATAAATTCATACACTATTATTTTATTAAAACATCCATGTAAAATACATATATTTTTTCAACTTCTAGTTTTCCTAATCTCATATAAAGAGTAAAAATTCTCGTAGCTTAATTCTTAAAATGGTAAAAAGATAACATTCTTTTCTTGTGAGAAAATAATTTCTATCTTTTCAATAGAGAAAATCTCATAAACTTTCTCATATTCTGTGCATAATTTAAAGCATATTCGAAAGTAGTAATATTAATAACTATATAAAATAATAATTTTTTTAAAACTATTTTACAAAAATATTCCATTCAAAATAGCATATCAAATGTATATGACGGTGTCAAAGTTGTTAAACTTACGGGGTGTAACATCCTTCCTCCCTTTAGAACATTCGTCCTCGGATGTTAACTCTTAGAGATTTGCAAAATTTTCACTAGGGACTCCTCTGTAAATAAACTAAAATCCAAATTATATCTGAAGTCTCGACTATTCACAGCTTTTTGTACTTGAGTATCTCATATCTTCTTCACATTTACCTTACTTTCCTTTCAATCTCGCATCGTATCTTCTATTTCTTTCATAACTTCCCTTCCACTGAAAGTAACTGGAAGTCAAAGATAATCTGAAGATATGCTCATCTGCTGATACTGACTCAACTCTTTCAATATAGTAAGTAAAATAGTTGTCCGGCCCTATAAGGCTCGGTGTGTATATATATCGTAGTAGGCTCGCTCATAGGCGCTCGGCCATACTAGGCTCTGTGTCTCGGCCACTGGGCTCACTTATAGGTGCCCGGCCACAGTAGGCTCGGTATATAACTTACCATCTGATCAAAGGTTTCCTAATAGGGGTCTGCCCATCGATTATATCTCGATGGTAACAAAAATACTGTAATACTGTATATATATACTCTCTGCTCTCTTGACTGGAAGAAGGAAATACTCAAATGAATATGAAGTCCCGATAAAAAGAATATTGTAACTTACAAAACTAGAAAAATATACGTAAATTGCGAGACTAACAAAATATATGTAAATTTCGGTATATGAATTTTTCTTTATGCCACATTTTCAAACTCGTATAATTACGAGATAATTCTAAAATGAAAGAAGGACTTAGCCTTAACATACCTGAAGTAGAGAAAAATCTGTATAATATTTTTGGAAAAGGTTTACAAATTTGAAACCATGATTGCTAAACTAGTACATTGTCAATTTTTTCCTTACTTTCTCTATGCATGTGTAAAACCGTAATGCGGCAGGATCATTAATTAGAGCAAATCCAGCATTACCCCAGATCAAATATCCACCTTGATGGCTAGATCACTGTATAACAAGCACTAATTGATATCCTTTTCACGCTGTCCCGAAGCAGGAAGGATTTTTTATTTTTTTTTGCTTTTTGCTGCTTGTTCTGGTTTAACACACTAAAGTCACCTGCCTATATTTAAATTGTCTTTTAGACAAATTAACAATGAACAATCAAAGGCTTTACAATCTATGCTGCAGAACTTTCTTCATGGTTGATACGTCAAATCATGTTTGTACTAAGGCCATCACATTACTTTTCTAAGTAAAAAATGTTAGGAATGATGTGTTCTCTTATTAACACATTACTTGCCATTACTTGCCACCTAGCTAAAATGACTAAGAGTCATTTGGTTAAGAATTGCCTTGCTGCCACACGGGGGTTGGGCGGGGATTTTAAATCTTTGTACTAATTTATTATTAAATTAGGTAATGTTCCATACCCAGTAATTAACCAATTACCCGCATAATTAAGAATTGTTTCAATTTACTTAAAATTCTATTTAATTTTAATATAATTTATATAATTTACTATCATGGTCATGTGGTACCATAAAAATAAAAGCATACATTATTATTTTATTAAAACATTCATGTAAAAATACATATAGTTTCTCAATTTCTAATTTTTCTAATCTCATATAAAGAGTAAAAATTCTCGTAAGCTTAATTCTTAAAATGGTAAAAAGATAACCTTCTTTTCTTGTGAGAAAATAATTTTTATCTTTTCAAAAGAGAAAATTTCATAAACTTTCTCATATTTTGTGCATAATTTAAAGCATATTTGAAAGTATTAATATTAATAACTATATAAAATCATTATTTTTTTATAACTATTTTACAAAAATATTCCACTCAAAATACCATATCAAATATATATAATGGTGTCAAGGTTTTTAAACTTACGGGGTGTAATATCCTTCCCCCTTTAGAACGTTCGACCTCGAATGTTAACTTTTAGAGATTTGCAAAATTTTCACTAGGGTCTCCTCTGTAAATAAAACTAAAACCCAAATTATATCTGAAGTCTCGACTAATCACAACTGTTTGTACTTGAGTATCTCATATATTCTTCACCTTTACCTTACTTTCCTTTCAATCTCGCATCGTATCTTCTATTTCTTTCATAACTTCCCTTTCACATGAGTAGAAATTACATCTACGCCTTAAAGCTCTATTGTGATAGCACCTCTAGTGCATACAAATTCGGTGGAAACTTTAAGACTCAGCTCTATGGCACGATTTGGAAACGAAATAAGGGGTAACATTTCCTAAATTCCCTATAGCCTCTCAATTATAAATGTGTTGCGCAACACACTCATAAGTGAGACTCTACTAGGCACGACTTTGTAGACTCCCTAGGACACGACCGACTCTGATACCACTTTGTCATGCCCTAAACCCGGGGACGCGTGACTGGCACCTGGTGCTGTGCTGGCCCGAGCGAACTACTCTGTAACTCTTTATTTTTCTTCTTTAACTATCATGGGCCAACATGACAACAACTCGTAATTTATAACTATAAGTGGAAAACACTGTATCTATCGTTCTTAAACATGAATACGTATGGGCCGTCAAGGCCTCTGACGTACTGAACAAAGTAAACCTCTGTGTCTACAAAGTCTCTAAGATTATTCGACATCAATGGGACAGGGTACCGACCTACCCATAAGTCTGTGGTAAAACTCTGACACGATGACTCATAGACTCGGCTGCACTCCGAATGAGGTGGAGTCTTACCGATCCTTCACTGAAGTCAATCTCGTCTACTATGAGGGCTCGTCAATCTGATTATTTATACTTGCAGACATGAATGCTTCCCGATAAAAGGACGTCAGTACGAATAATGTATTGAGTATGTAAGGCAATATACCGAAAGCTAAAACTTAACTGATAATATAATAATTGAAAGTAATTGGAAGTCAATGATAATCTGACGATATGCTCACCTGCTGATACTGGATCAACTCTTTCATTATAGTAAGTAAAATAGTTGTCCGGCCCTATTAGGCTCGGTGTATATATACATATATATATATTTATATGTGTGTGTGTGTGTGTGTGTGTGTGTGTGTGTGTGTAAAACTGCTCTGTCGTAGTAGGCTCGCTTATAGGCGCTCGGCAATGCTAGGCCCTGTGTCTCGGCCACTGGGCTCGCTTATAGGCGCTCGGCCACAGTAGGCTCGGTATATAACTTACCATCTGATCAGAGGTTGCCCAATAGGGGGCCTGTCCATCGATTATAGCTCGGTGGTAATGAAAATACTTTAATAATGTATATATAGAATCTCTGCTCTCTTGACTAGAAGAAGGAAATACTTAAATGAATATGAAGTCCCAATAAATAGAATATTGTACCTTACAAAACTAGGAAAATATACGTAACATGCGAGACTAGCAAAATATATGTAAATTCTGGGATATGTATAATTACGAAGTCATGCTAAAATGACAGAAGGGCTTAGCCTTAACATACTTGGAGCGGAAAAAAATAAGTATAATATTGTTGAAAAAAGTTTACAAAATTGAAACCATGATTGCTAAACTGGTACATTGTCAATTTTTTTCCTTTACTTTCTCTATGCATGTGTAAAACCGTCACGCGGCAGGAACATTAAATTGAGAAAATCCAGCATTACCCCAGATCAAATATCCACCTTGATGGCTAGATAACTGAATAACAAGCACTAATTGATATCCTTTCCACGCTGTCCCGAAATAGGAAGGAACTTTTTTTCCTTTTTGCTGCTTGTTCTGGTGTAACGCACTAAAGTCACCTGCCTATATTTAAAGTGTCTTTTAGACAAATTAACAATGAATAATCAAAGGCTTTACAATCTATGCTGCAGAACTTTCTTCATGATTGATAAGTCAAATCATGTTTGTATTAAGACCAGCCCATTACCTTTTTAAGTAAAATGTAAGGAATGATGTGTTCTCTTATTAACACGTTAATTGCCATTATTTGCCACCTGGCCAAAATGACTAAGAGTCGTTTGGTTATAAATTGGCTTGCTGCCACGTGGGGGGTGGGTGGGGATTTTAAATCTTTATCTACTAATTTACTATTAAATTAGATAATGTCCCGTTACCCAGTAATTAATTACCCCATAATTAAAAATTGTCTCAATTTATTTAAAATTCTACTTATTTTTAATACACTTTATATAACTTACTATTATGGTCATGTGGTACCATACAAGTAAATACATAAACTATTATTTTATTAAATATCCATGTAAAAATACATATATTTTCTCAACTTCTAATTTTTCTAATCTCATTGATGAGTGGCCAGAATTCGTGATTTTAAGCATTATATACCTCGCATTTTATGTGCTTTAATGATAAAATACACGTCGTATGTGCTTAATAGGGTTTATTTTATGTGTAGGTGAATTGGAAATGGAAACGGGGCTAAACGGATGCAAATACGTCGAAGAATACGCGAGAGGGGACACCCGGACGATAGCCGGGCACCAGGCCAAACAGCCTGGGGTAGCCTGGCGTTACCCAGGCGTTAGACCCAAAACGCCTGGGGGGGTCCAGGCGTTACCCAGACGATAGAGCTGTAACGCCAGGGCCTGCCTGGCCTTACCCAGGCGTTTGGGCTGAAACGCCTGGG
>ML391175.1:845-76386 GCA_005239525.1 Nicotiana knightiana
TTGATTAAACACCAGTTTAGTATTTTATAGACTCAAGTGATACGTTCAATTCTCCGTGGTATCTACTTTGGGCTTAATACCCCAGATTTATATTTGCAACGCCCGTTTAGTCTTTATAGAAGACATAGTTGAGCGTGATCAGCTGGCTTGGTCAAAACCCGAGATTCGGACCATAATCCGATTACTCATTCACCCCCGAACCCTGTGATGTAATAAGTTTTGAAATCCGGCCTTAATTCAAGGTCTAAATCCCAAATTTACAAAAAATTCTAATTCTACCCAAGTCCCTAACTTCTACCATGAAAATCCTATATTTGATGTTGAAAACTTATGAAATGTAATGGGTAATTAAAAATAAACAGATTAAGGTCACTTACCAATGAATTTAGAAATAAGATCTCTTGGAAAAATCGCCTTTAGGATGTTTAGAGTTGAGAGTTTGTGAAACATGAGCCAAATCCTGTCTCTCCCTCTTTTTGTCTAGGCCCCAGATGTCGCAAATACGACACGGGGTCTCATTTTCGAACCACGCAAATACGAGAAACCCTTCGCAAACGCGAAGATGCTCCATATCTTCTTTCATCACAATTGCAATGAATCAATTGCAATTGCGAACACTGGACAACCGCAAATACGACCATTTGATCACAAATCTGAATTAGCCTAACCCAGCACCCTTTCGCAAATGCAAAGAAATTGTTCTCAATTGCGAACCTGACAGGGCCCCTCTACTATCGCATATGCGATCCTGACCTAGCAATTGCGAGGTCGGATGCCTAGTAAAAAACACTAGAAACTCCCAACTCTATCAAACACTTCGACATGTGTTCGTAACTCACCTGAGCCCTCGAGGCTCCAAACAAAACATACACACAAGTTCAAAAATATCATACGAACTCGCTAGATCAAAACACCAAAATACCACCTAAAACTACGAATCAGATACCAAAACGAATGAAATTTAAGAACATGTAATTTTACAACCGGACGCTTGAAATGAACCTATACAAGTTCCAGAACCGAAATCCGTACTCGGTAGCAAGAAAGTCAACTCACGGTCAAACTTAGAATTCTTTAAACCTTTAAACTTTTAATTTTTAACAAATTACGCTAGATCAAGCTAGGGACTTTCGAATTCGATCCCGAGCATACACCCAAGTCCCAAGTCACAATACGGACTCACCGAGGATCTTCAAAATACTAATCCGGGTCCGTTTATACAAAACGTCGACCGTAGTCAAATCAAATGAGTTTTAAGGCACAATTTCACATTTTCATCAATTTTCTCCTAAAACCTTCGGTAAAAAGGATACAGACTATGCACGTAAATCGAAGAGGGCTAAACAGAGTTATTTGAAGTCTCGGAACACAAAAATAAAAGATAAAATTATAAATGACCTATCGTGTCATCATAGGAAGTTTGTGCCTCACTTGATTTAAGTGGATATTTTGACCATCAGCTTGACAATAATGATGAAGTAGCTAACCTCTTTAGTCGACTTTGTGAATTTCTAATGTATACACATCTTTAATAGGTTCTACCATACAATATGTAATTTCTAATGTATACTTCTAGAATTTTAATCGATTTGTTGACTTTAGGTTAGAAAATAATATCAACAATGTTATATGTTGCTGATGAACCAGATCGAGAAAAGAAGAAGATAGGGAAATGACCTACTAAATACCCTTCTTAGGCCACACGGATGGGCCAGTAAGATATTGGACTTATTGGGCCAGTCAGATGGGTATTTCTCAAGCCCAATTATAACATATAATTAAGTAAGGAGTTTAGTAGCTACATGTATATATATTATTCTCTACCTTGTAAACAGACACAATTGAGAAAACAGAATACAAATTCATATTTACTTCTTCAAAATTTCTCTCTAAATTCAACATGGTATCAAAGCTTCTGCTCAACCCAGTTGATTCTACTACTGTTCTATTACAAATTTCTTCTAGATCCTTAAGTTTCTGCTACAATTTTCTTCTAGATCCTTGAATTTCTGCTCAAATTCATTGAAATTCTTCAGAATTACCCTTTGAAGTTGTTTTGATGGCAGCGATAGCAACTAATATCGATCCCGATCATCCATATTTTTTGCATGTTTCTGATTCTCCTGGAATGTGTCTAATTTCTCCTCCTTTTGATGGAACTGGATATGGAGGATGGAGAAAATCAGTTTTGATCACACTATCAGCCAAAAACAAGCGAGGTTTTATTGATAACAGCTTGGTAAGGCCTAAGTATGATTCACCAGATCTGAGATACTGGATAATATGTAATGACATGGTTTTTTCTTGGCTTCTGAATTCCCTTACTCCAGACATCATACCCAGCGTAATTCACTCTAAATCTATGAGGATTCTGTGGAAACAACTCGAGGATAGGTATGGGCAATCTAACCTAGCACAGTCATTTGATTTGCAAAAACAATTGTTAGAAACAGTGCAGGGATCTTCTAACATTGCTACTTATTTTAATAAGATGAAATCTATATGGGATGAAATATAATTACTCGATACAAGGACTGTATGTATCTGTATTGATTACAATTGTGGGGATAATGATAAGAATGATGCACTTGAAGAGAGATAAAAATTAGTTCAGTTTTTAATGGGCCTAAATGAGTCATACACTAGTGTTAGGGGCAATATCATGATGATGCATCCACCACCTAATATTGAGAGGGCCTATTACTTACTTTTGCAAGAAGAAAGGAAAAGAGGAATACAGAACATGGGACACTATCCTCGTGATTCTGGTTCATTTGTTGTGCCAACACAGAGGTTCAATTCAACTCAAATGAAATCAACAAACTCTACAATGAATACTGGTGGTTACAGTTTCAGAAACAACCAAGACAACAGAAAAACTTTAAATTGCAACTATTGCAAAAAGTCAGGACATACAATCGACAAATGCTATAAAATACATGGTTATCCACAGAATTTCAGTTTCAAGTCAGGGTTCAAGCAGAGAAGATTTCAGAATTTCGTTCAAGGAAATGCAGTAACAACAAATGAAGGTTATGGTCAAGCTCAATCCCATGATATAGAGGCAACTATTGGTATAAAGCAGGAACAACTAACACAGTTAATGGAACTACTTCAACAAGTTAAAGTTGGTCAGCAAGCTGCAACAAGCTCTGAAGCCAATGTCAATGCTAATTGTGTTGGTACATGCTTGCCTATTTTTTCCCATTCACACAACAATCCTAAGAGTCATATTTCGATTCTTGACTCTGGTGCTTCAGAGCACATGACTTTTGACTCTATAATCATAGTTAACATCAAACCATTACCTAATCCTATTAATGTTAATCTTCTTAATTCACAAAGAGTAAGAGTAACTCTAGCAGGACAAGTTACTATACATCCAGATTTGAACTTACACAGAGTCCTTTATGTCCCAGATTTCAAATTCAACCTACTTTCAGTTAACAAATTGTGCAGTCAATTCAAACTTCTTCTTACCTTTGCTGAAACTTGTTGTTTAGTGCAGGGCCTTTCTTTGAGGAGGCCTTTGGTCCTTGGTGATGTCAAAGATGGACTCTATATTTTCCACTCAACTCACAAATCTGTTGATTCCCTGCATCCAAATAAAACTGTTACACAGAACTCTTCTCAAACATGCTGTACTTCACATACTATGTCTAATTCTGTTAATATTGATAAAAATCTGTGGCATGTAAGGCTGGGACATTTACCCATTTCTACCATGAGATACATTTCTGTTTTACCAAACTCTACTAGTTGTAAAGAAGACATTCCTTGTTCTATTTGTCCTATGGCTAGACAACACAGGCTACCTTTTCCTGACAGCACAAGTTCTACCTCTCATATTTTTGAANAAAGACATTCCTTGTTCTATTTGTCCTGTGGCTAGACAACACATGCTACGTTTTCCTGACATCACAAGTTATACCTCTCATATTTTTCAACTTATCACATTGATACCTAGCGACCTTAAGTACTTCCTTAAAATTGTTGATGATTTTAGTAGGGGTACTTGGACATACCTACTAAGTACCAAGATTAATGCTTTCACTATTCTCAAATCTTTCATATCTATGGTAGAGAGACAGTTCGATGTAAAAGTCAAGAAAATTAGGCCTGACAATGCCTTTGAGCTAGGAAGCAGTATTGGTTCTATAACCTATCTTTCTTCCAAAGGAATTATTCACCAAACTACCTGTGTTGGAACCCCTCAACAAAATGGTATTGTTGAGAGAAAGCATAAACATTTGATGGAAACATGTAGGGCTCTTCTTTTCCACTCCAAAGTACCTATTTCTTATTGGGGTTAATGTCTACTTACTGCCACTTTCCTTATTAACAGATTTCCTACCAAACTTCTCCACTATAAATCTCCTTATGTGATACTGTTCCATAAAACACCCAACTATACCTCTCTTAGGAGTTTTGGTTGCTTATGTTTTGCCTCTACTTTACCTAATCTTAGAGGCAAACTTGATCCCAGGGAAATCACTTGTGTGTTCCTTGGTTATCCTACTGTAAATAAAGGATACAAGTTGTTAAACTTACAAAACAACAAGATCTTTATCTCCAGAAATTTGGTATTTCATGAATCTATTTTTCCTTTTACAAATCCTACTACTACCTTCTCCCACTTATTTCCTACTCCTTCTAATATTGATTTCTTTCCAACACAATCCTTTTCTTCTTCTGATTCTTCTGTCCCTGTCTCCACTACTGATTCTCCTATTCCCGTTCCTTCCCCTAATTCACTTCCTCCAACTACTCTTAGCCTTGTTCCTAGTTCATCCTCTACACCATCTTCTTCCCCTTCTATTCCTTCTCCTATTTCCCCTACTTCTTCTACTTCTGATTCTCATACCTCTATCAATATTGTATCTCCTTCTACTATTTCTCCTGATGTTTTGCGCAGGTCTTTAAGAGAACACAATGCACCTAGCTATTTGTCTGATTATATATGTGGAGCAGTACACTTAACTGATGTCTCTCACTCTTGCTTCATAACACCAGTTTCTCCTTCTACTATTTCACCTAGCCTACTTTCTGTCCCTAATCAAAGTCTTTTAAACTCCTTATGCACTGTTCATGAACCCTTTAGCTATTCTCAGGCAGCATTGGACCCTAGTTGGCAAGAAGCAATGGCCAAAGAGCTTGATGCTTTGAAAACAAATAAAACTTGGGAGGTTGTTCCATTACCAGTTTGAAGAAAAGTTCTACCTTGTAAATAGGTGTACAAGGTCAAGCTGAAATCTAATGGCAGTGTGGAAAGACTTAAGGCTCATTTGGTTATTCGAGGAGACACTCAACGAGAAGGTATCGATTTTACGGAGACTTTCTCTCCCGTGGTCAAAATGACCACCATTAGGTGTATTCTTTCCATTGTTGTCAAAAAGAATTGGGGACTTTATCAACTAGATGTGAATAACGCTTTTCTACACGGGGATCTAGATGAAGAGGTCTATATGAAATTTCCTGCTGGCCTAGACCCTCCTACTCCTAACCTTGTTTGTCGACTAAAGAAATCTCTTTATGGTCTTCGCTAAGCCTCTAGGAAGTGGCATGCCCGCTTGACTGCTGCTCTCAACTTCAAGGGTTTTACTCACTCTCTTAACGACTACTCTCTTTTCTTCAAAAAAAGTGGCGATTCTGTCTTTCTGGTGGCTATTTATGTAGACGATATCTTACTAACAGGCAACAACATTCAAGAGCTAAATGATCTAAAGCAATTCCTAGATCAAGAGTTTAAAATTAAAGACTTGGGGAACTTATCTTATTTCTTGGGCATGGAAGTGTTGCGTGAGCCCTCTAGTCTGATTCTCTGCCAACGCAAGTTCACCCTTGAGCTTCTCACTGAATTTGACTGCCTTGGTCTGTCTCCTGTTTCTTCTCCTCTGGATCCCTCTTCTAAGTTACATGCAGGTGTTGGGGCTCCTATTTCTGATCTCTACTCTATCATTGCCTTTTGGGCAAGCTCAACTTTCTCACTCACACCCGTCTTGACATCTCCTTTGTTGTTCAGCATCTTAGCCAATTCATGCAAGACCCTAGTGAGCCCATTTGTTTGCTGCTCATCACTGTCTTCGTTACCTTCTTCGTGACCCTGGTTTGGGCCTTTTCATGACTGCTGCTCCTTCTATTGATTTGCTCGCTTTTTTCGATTCTGATTGGGGTGCTTGCCTTGATAGTCGTTGTTCCATTAGTGGATTTTTTATCAGTTTGGGGGGCTGTCCTGTTTCTTGGAAATCCAAGAAAAAAGCCTCTGTATCTTTGTCTTCCGCTAAGGCCGAGTACCGGTCGATGAGGCGTGTAGTTGCTGAACTGACCTGGCTCGTCCGTCTCCTTGACGATTTCTCAGTCATTCCTTCACCGCCGGTTCCTCTTCACTCCGACAGCCAAGCGGCCATTCACACCGCAAAAAACCCCGTCTTCCATGAGCGTCAAAACATGTGGAACTTGATTGCCATTTTGTCCGGCAACAGTTCCAAGCGGGTCTCATCTCTCTCTCTTTTCTTCCCTCTCACCACCAACTAGCTGATATCTTTACCAAACCACTTTCTAGGCCTCTTCATCGTGGCTTATTGAGCAAGTTGGGTGTGCTTTCCGCCCCCTCCAACTTGAGGGGGGGTGTTGCCGATGAACCAGATCGAGAAAAGAAGAAGATAGAGAAGATAGGGAAATGACCTACTAAATACCCTTCTTGGGCCACACGGATGGGCCAGTTAGATATTGGACTTACTGGGCCAGTTAGATGAGTATTTCACAAGCCCAATTATATCATATAATTAAGTAAAGAGGTTAGTAGCTACATGTATATATATTATTCTCTGCCTTGTAAATAGATACAATTGAGAAAATAGAATACACATTCATTTTTACTTCTTCAAAATTTCTCTCTCTAAATTATAACCATAATTAAGTTGCAAAACTATGAGCTTGACCTAAAGACAAAAAACAACAAAAAAAGAAAGAAGAAACAATTTGTGAAACACAAAAATATACCGCTCTTGACCGTATTACAATTTACAACCATCGAGCATTTATAACTTATCCGTGAACTAAATGGCCGCCCTCCACCCCCCCCTCCCCCCCCCCCAAAGTAGAACTGTTATATTTCCAAATGCCATGGTGTTTGCTTGTTGAATATTTGAATAGAAATTTGATATTGCTCAATATTTAAACGCAAAAAGGAAAATGGGACAACAAATGCACACCAACAAAATGTATGGATAATGAGATTATCTAACGGCATAAGTTATGAGTGCATGAATTAAATTTGCTAAGTCTATTGCAACTTTCTCTAGGATTCATCCCTTATGGTTGCTTTTGTTCCAAAAAAGATGTTCTAATGCTGATGTCTTGCATCTACAATTTTTTTTTGTTTTTTTAAGATTATCATTATTTCTGATGGAGCGAACAAAAAGATAATAAAAGGTGTCTAACAACTGGAAATAATTATTTATTCAAGTATGTTTTGTCTCGTGGATTACTCTTTCCTACACTACAATTGCACAAAAAAACTAGACATTTCAAATGACATAACTTTGAGTTACTGGAAGAAAACGACGACAACACACATTTATTGATTTCTAGCAACTATAAAAAAACAAAAAACAAAGTAGCATCAATATTTCTAAAGCAGCAAAGCATTAATAAGTGTGGATTTTGACTACTTATTAGCACCTTTTTACTTTTGTTTTAGTCCGAAAGTATTAATTTATGTTCTCAATACTAATGAAAGTGTGCAAATTGTAGGTATATTAGAAATTTGGGCTCTCATGAAGAAATGTGACTCAAAAAGAAGTGTTTCGAATCACAATGCAAGAAAGGGTATAGAACATAAGAAGTATGGTCCGTAGAGGTATTCTGTAGCCGCAAAAGAAAGTGCGGACCGCATAATTTCTTCTGCGGTCGTAGAACTAGTTAAGAAGCCCATCAGACTTTTAGCAGATGTGCGACCGCTTCATTAATTGTGCGGCCGCAGAACAAGGTCTGCACTGATAAAAAATTAGAAGTTCAGAGAATGTGCAAATGACCAAGACTTGAAGCCTTGCCTGAAGTGCGGACCGAACAATAATTGTGTGGCCGCAGAAGATGCATTACAGCCGCAGACCAAATTGTGCGGCTGTAAAATCCAAGGCCTTGCAAGCTGAAGCAATCTGAGGACCGCACATGCAATTGTGCGGTCGCAGAACATCCCGAGGGGCATTTTTGTCAACGAATTTTGGGCCACTATAAATAGATGAGAATCACATTTTTAGGTAAATTTTTGAAGTTGAGCTGCTGTAGCCGTTGTATTTTGCTATTTTAGGAAGTTTGTGACTATTTTGGGATTTAAAATATCACATTTTATAATTTTAATCTTAGATTATGATTTTACTTAGTATTTCTTCTTTGGTTTCTTCATTTTTCAGTATGAGTAGCTAGACTCTTACTAGTGTTGTGACTCAACCCTAGTGTGTAAACCTTACGGGTATTTAATTAAATTCTTGTTTATGATTGGGTGTTGATTATTTTGCCTATTTTATGCTTTAATTTTAGAAATTAACGATTGAAAATATTGATTCATGGCTTTTTGACTTGGTCTTTGCTTGAGAAAGAGAGACCTAGTCTAGGAAAACTTAGCTAACAAGAAATTGGGCTAATTAAGGATTTGATTATCTTAATTAAAGGGTTTGACTTAGAGATAGTGAGAACCCGACTTGAGCTCATAGCAACTATTTAGATTGATACACATTTGGTCTTGAGAAAGTCAAATTGGGAAAAATCACTCTATGACCGAGAAGTATTGAGTAGGTAACTTAGAGTTAAGAGCTATAATACACCCCGGCCAATAAAATAAGTGTTAACGTATTTAACCCATTAGGAGAACACCTAGGTTTAGGTCACATCCCTAGGCTTTTTAACCATTTGGAAAAACAACAAAAATAATCATTCGCTTTCTAGTTTCTTCTTTTTAGCGTATAATTATTAGAGTTTATTTTAGAAGTAGAAATCAAAACCATTTGTTTGGAAGTGCAATTTTAGTTGTTCCATTTGCTCTCGTCAAGTGTATATCCCTAACACCCATATTAAACTCCCTGTGGAAATCCACCCCGGCTCTTGTTGTGTACTATTCTTCCAACAACTGTTTTCACTCACTATTGAGTAAGGATTGGACGAGAATTAATTTTTGGCACCGTTGCCGGGGTGTTAAAACGGTGTTAGCTATATATTGAGTTTGTTTTTGGAATATCTTCTTTACCTTCCCTGTTACTAACTTGTGTGAGAAATTTTAGGTGCCCTAATGGCGAATAATGAGCTCGAAATTTGCCTTTGGGGGAATTGGACGACTAGGAAGAACAAGTAGAGGAGGTACCTCATGAGCCACAAGCCAATCAGAGAGGCCGGTTACTTCATGACAATGTGCCAGTTCCACCCCACCTCCATCACGAGCGGCTCAACACCGGATATTGCCCAACGAAGGTTATGCTAGTGCAATAGTCCCTCCCCATATTACGGAAGGCAACTTCCAAATAACCAATGTGATTTCACTTTGATTGAGCAACGGGTTTCTAGCAGTGCTCCAACTAAAAATGCTTATAAACATTTGAAGGGCTGTGTGGATACATGTTGGGGAGCAAGAAAACTAATGTTTTCTAGGATGAATTGAGGCTAAGGCTTTTTCCTTCTCTCTACAGGGAAAAGTTTTAGATTGATTGGAATGATTTTCGAACCATTCAATTCATACTTGGGATGAGTTGGCGAAAAAGTTCATGCTAAGTTCTTCTCTCCCGGGCACATGGCTATACTTTGAAATGAGATCTTGGCATTCAAGCAAGAGCCTATTGAACTACTACATAGAATATGGGAGCGCTATAGAAAAATGGGTAAGGAATGTCCCAACAACGATATGATGGAAGACATGATTCAACAAACCTCCTATCGTAGGATTAACACAACCAACCAATATGTAGTGAATTAACTAGCCGGTGGGAACTTTATGACTACACCTTATGCGGAGGCGTGTGAAATCTTGGATGAGAAGGCGGAAACGCCATCGACTTGAAAATCCTGGGCCAATGTTCCACAAGGTGATCTGAATATGATCCACTTTCACAAAGAATGGCAAGACCATGGACGGCCATAGAAAAATTGACCACTACCATGACTCAACTAACAAAGGCCTAGATAAATCAAGTGCAAGCTCCTAAGCAAATCAATGCTATGGAGGGAGATAATATGATGGTGAACAAGAGGAAGACCAAGGGTCCACAAGTACAAACTCGAGTGGAGAACTATGTGCAAGATGATTGTGGTTTTGAGGAAGATGATTCCTATAATGAACAAGAAGAGGAAGTGCAATATTAGAACAATTTTCAAGGGCAAAGAAATAACCAAGGACCAAATAAACAACAATGGTGACCACAAAAAAATCTTGGCAATTGGTTCTAACAATCAAGGGAATTGGCATAACAACAATAATCAACGAAATCAGAGTGGAAACAACCAAGGAAATTGGGGAGGTAACAATCAAGGTGGATGGAGTAACAATCAAGGCAACTGAGGGTCGGGTTTTCAAAGGCCACCGATGTACCAACATCCGAGCAAACCACCTCCTTATCCTTCCCGATCGTTCAAGTTCTTCAAACAATAAGATAAGACGTATTGAAAGTATGCTCAAGCATGATGGAAAAGAATACCGATTTGGATGCCTAACTTGCCTCACACAACACATCAATATGCAACCTAGAAGTTCAAATGGGGAAAATCTCTCAAGCTCTAAATTCTCATCCAAAGGGAGAACTACCAAGTGACACGGTGGTAAACCCAAAGGGTGGTAACAATACGGGGAATGTGATGCCGGTTATCACAAGAAGTGGAAGAGGCATGAATGCACCCGCCTCAAGTGGAACGCGAATTGTTGATGATGATAAAGTGATGTAAGAGGAAGAGATCCCGAAAAATGTTATTCAATCCAATGAGGAAGTTTGGGTTGATATTGATGATAGTGTGGAAGAAACTCAAGAGGAGGTGAACCCGTCTAGGGAACACATTATTGACATACTGGAGCCGGTAGTGCAAAAGGCTAAGGTACCATTGCCTAAGCCTCCACCTCAATACTCTCAAAGACTTGCAAAGAAAAATGGTGAGAATAAATTCAAGAAGTTCATTCAAATGATGAAGAGTCTTTCAACCAATGTGCCATTGGCCGAAGCTTTCTAACAAATGCATGATTATGCAAAGTTAATGAAGGATCTTATGATAAAGAAGCGTTGCATTTTGTGACTATAAAAGTCACTCATCAAGTGAGTGCAATTGTGCATTCAATGGCTCCTAAGTTGGAGGATTCCTGTGCTTTCACGATCCCTTGTGCAATTGGAAGTTTCAAGTTTGCTAAAGCTCTTTGTGATCTTGGGGAAAGTATCAATTTGATGCGCTATTGTGTTTTCAAGACTTTGGCAATTGGGAAACCAATACTCATCTCTATGAAATTGCAAATGGCCGATTGTACCATGAAAAGGTTGTTGGGTGTAATTGAAGATGTTTTGGTTCGTGTTGATAAATTCATTCTTGCAGCGTATTTTGTCATTATAGATTGTGATGTTGATTATGAAGTGCCAATTATTCTTGGGAGAACTTTCCTTGCTATGGTTAAGGCTCTTTGCGATGTTGAAGATGGAGAACACACTTTCCGGGTTGGTGTTGAAAATTGGTATTTCAAGTGTGTAAGTCCATGCGGCAACCGAAGAGCAATGAGGTTTGTTCTTTTATGGATTTGGTGACCGATGTCATTGTTGATGATACAAGTGCTACAACCAATATTGGTGATATGTTGGAGGTCGTTTTGCTCAAATTTGATGATGATGAAATGGATGGCTTCATGGAATGTGTGAACTCTTTGCAAGGAATGGGGTCGTACAACTATGCACCCAGAAAATTATCCTTGGATCTTGAAAATAGGAAGACTCCTCCTACAAAGACGCCTATGGAAGAGCCTCCACATCTTCGGTATGAATTTCTTGGCCCTTGTTCTACTTTATCGGTTATTCTTTCCTCTTGTTCGACTAAGGAGCAGGTATATTCCATATTTCCGCTGCTACAAAAGAGGAAGAAGGCTATTGGGTGGACCTTGGCGGATATCCAGGGGATAAGCCCCGCCTTTTGCATGCATAAGATCAAGTTGGAGAACGGCGCTTAACCATCTATTGAACATCAAAGGAGACTCAATGAGGCTATGCAAGAAGTTTTCAAGAAAGAGATTATCAAGTGGTTGGATTCTGGGGTTGTTTAACCCTATCTACGATAGTTCATGGACTTCTCTAGTTCAATGTGTCCCAAAGAAGGGGGGCATGACGGTGGTCACCAATGACAAGAATGAATTGATTCCTACAAGAACGGTGACCAGTTTGAGCGTGTGTATGGACTATGGAAAGCTTAACAAAGTCAAAAGAAAGTATCACTTTCCACTTCCCATCTTAGATCAAATTCTCGATGGATTGGCCGGACGTGCTTTCTATTGATTTCTTGATGGGTACTCAGGCTACAACCAAATTCTCATTTCTCTAGAAGATCAAAAGAAAACAATCTTTGCATGTCCCTATGGCACTTTTTCTTTCAAGTGGATGCCATTTGGTTTGTGCAATGCACCGACGACTTTTCAAAGGTGTATGATGGCTATTTTCACGAACATGGTGAAGGACTACCTTGAAGTTTTTATGGATGACTTTTTGGTAGTTAGAGATTTTTTTGATGATTGTCTTGCAAATTTGGACAAAGTGTTGGCTAGATGTGAAGAAACCAATTTGGTGCTCAATTGGGAGAAATTCCATTTCATGGTCGAGGAAGGTATTATCCTTGGCCATAAAATCTCAAGGAATGGAATTGAAGTTGACAAGGCAAAGATTGAGGTGATTTCTAAGCTTCCACCCCCAACTTCGGTGAAGCGTGTGCAGAGTTTCCTAGTCCATACGGGTTTTTACCGGCGCTTTCAAAAATTTCTCTAAGGTGGTGAACCCGTTGTGCAAGCTTCTTGAGAAGGATGCCAAGTTTAATTTCAATGATGATTTCATGAGATATTTTGAATTGTTGAAGCTCAAGTTAACAACTACTCCCATCATCACTGCTCCAAATTGGAGTGTGCCTTTTGAACTCATATATGATGCAAATGACGTAGCGGTTGGGTCTATTTTGGGTAAATGCATCAACAAGATTTTCCATCCGGTCTACTATGCTAGTAAGACCATGAAGAGTGCCCAAATCAACTATATTGTTACGGAGAAAGAGATCCTTGCCATTGTGTTTGCAATTGAGAAGCCCGTATTTGATCGGGTTGAATGCTGCAACAAGCCTTATGGATATATATGGATGGGGTTGCACGTGAAACAAGACTTATGGCTATTTGTGGATCGGGATTCATATCGCAGCAGGCCTTATAGACTTTATTACTACTGATAGAATCGGTATTGCACGCTGCAGCAGGTACCGTGTAGTGCTGAGTGAAAGAGTGTGCTGAGGGATTGAGGGTGATAAGTGGGAGTGCGAGATAGCGAAGTTGAGTACTCTGAGAGTGTGAGTACATGCGTTCATCAGTGTGATGCCTTACATTAACATATATACTTGACATACTTGCCTGGAGATGCATTACCTCAAGCTACACAGTATTGTGACATTCATGAATTCACATGCATATTGACATGTAGGCATAGAGATGTAATTTCCTCATGCAACCTGAGATTGAAATATTCAATTGGTTTTTGAATGTTTTTGGGAAAAATCACACTTTTTCGGATTTACTCATATTTTGGCAATTTCGGTGAAAGATTTGGGTTTTACAATTTTTTTTACTGTTATACTTGAAAAGCATTCTTATTTTCCAGAATTGTGAACGAGCTGAGCATTTTATCTTTGAGTTATTACTTGTACTGCTTTAGTTATATTTCTATGAGTTGTTCCTGGTTGTTGGTGTTGGACTCTGACCTTTGTCAAAGCTCATCACTTCTTTCAACCTAAGGTTAGGTTTGTTATTTATTGAGTACATGGGGTCGGTTGTACTCATTATACACTTCTACACCTTGCGTGCAGATTTTGGATATTGATGTTGCTGTGTACGGCAAAGGTGGCATGGCATTAAATACGTACCAACATTCCAGTAATAGCTTCCACTTGTCCTTGGTAGCTTTAGATTTATTAATCTGTTCATGTATGTTTTCAAACAGATGATGTATTTATTTCATATCATCTTTATAAACTCGAAATCATAGAAGCTCATGATTTGTACTACCAGTCCTTGGGAATTCTTTATATAAAAGTTTAGTTGTATTATTGTTACTTCTCTTAATGAATCTAATTTGAATTGTTTTATTGTTAACTAGCTTACCTAGCGGGATGGTTTAGGTGCCATCACGACAAGTTAAATTTTTGGGTCGTGACAGTTATTGTCCACACGGATCAGGTGGCGCCTCGTTATCTTATGAGCAAAAAGGACTCCAAAGCTTGGTTGATGAGATGGGTGCTCTGGTTACAAGAATTTGATATTGACATCCAAGATAGAAAATATAGTGAAAACCAAGTGGCAGACCACTTTACTCGTTTGGAGGAGGAAGGGAGGCTGCGTGATGGCCTTGAAATCAATGACTCCTTCCCCGACGAGAAACTCTTGGCAATTTCAATGAAAGAGGTGCCATGGTTCGCAGACTTAGCAAATTTTCTTGTTTGTGGAACCATTCAGTATGAGTTCTCTTCAAGCCAAAGGAAGAAGCTCAAAAGATATTGTTAAGATTATTATTAGGATGGACCATATCTTTTCCTGATTTGTACGGATGAGATGATTAGGAGGTGTGTACTGGAAGAAGATCAAGGTGATATTCTCTGGGCTTTTCATTTTTCGTCATATGGTGGCCATCATGGTGGGGCGAGAACGGTGGCCAAAGTGCTTAGTTGTGGTTTCTATTTGCTCACTCTTTACAAGGATGCTAGTGAGTTAGTGAAAAGATGTGATGAATGTCAACGGGCTGGTGCAATCTCAAATAAAAATGAAATGCCTCTCACAACCATTTAGATTGATATTTTCGATGTGTGGGGCATTTACTTCATGGGACCTTTTGCGGGTTCTTGTGGAAACACCTACATCTTGGTCGCGGTGGATTATGTGTCCAAACGAGTTGAGGTCGTTGCTTTACCCAACAATGAGGAGAGAAGTCTAGTGGTTTTCTTGAAAAAGAATATTTTCACAAGGTTTGGTACTCCACATGCAATTATAAGCGATGGGGGTCACATTTTTGCAACAAGGCTTTTGACACTTTACCTATCAAGTATGGTGTTACTCACAAAGTCACGACTCCCTGTCACCCATAAGCTAGTGGGCATGTGGAAGTCTCCAACGGGGAGATAAAGAGTATCTTGTCTAAAACGGTGAATGCTAATCGAACGGATTGGTCCAAGAAGCTTGATGATGTATTATGGGCTTATCGAACGGCTTACAAAACACCTATCAGAATGTCTCCATACTAGTTGGTGTTCAGAAAATCTTGTCATCTTCTGGTGGAACTAGAGCACAAGGCAATGTGGGCTCTAAAGAAGTTGAATCTTGATTGGGATGTAGCCCCTAACTTGAGGCTTGCACATTTGAATGGTTTGGATGAGTTCCGGTACCATGCTTATGTGAGTTCGTCCTTGTACCAAGAAAAGATGAAATATCTTCATGAAAAATATATTTGAAACAAAGAGTTCAAGGTGGGAAATTTTGTATTGTTGTTTAACTCAAGGTTGAGGATGTTTCCTGGGAAACTAAAATCCAAGTGGAGTGGTCCTTTCGAAATTATTGGTGTCACTTTTTGGTGCCTTAGACTTGAAGAGAAAAAACAATGAAGTATTACGAGTCAATGGTCAGCGGGTGAAGCATTATTTGGCCAAGATTGGAGATAGCCACATAGTGGCAGTCATTCATTTCACTTGAGGGTATTTTGCGTGTGTCACGACGTTAAATCAGGCGCTTCTTGGGAGGCAACCCATGGTATTTTCCTTTTTCTTTTCTAGATAGGTGTTATTTGTTTTCTAACTTCATTTGAAGTGTCCTATATGGATGAGTGTGACTTACAAGAAATATGGACAAGAGTTCAAGATTGTGCGGACTGCACATTTCTATGTGCCACCGCAGAAGATCAATGCGGCCGCATATTTCTCTTGCAAACCACACATTTGAAATGTTAAAAAAGTGTCAAAATACCAAGTCTCTGATGTTTGAGCTTTGAATTACGGAGGTCGATCTGCGACCACACAGTAAATCTGTGGCCGCACTTGAAAATATGTGGCCGCACTCGTCGCTTTCTCAAAATGGTTTTTATAAATAGAAGAATAGGGTTTATTTCACAATTTTCCCTCTCTAATTAAAACATTGTTGCTCTGTTTAATTTTCTGGGAGATTGTTCACTGTCCACACACACAACCACCTTGATTATCAACCCATTGCACCCACATTATTTGGTATGCTTCAATTTCATGTTAAATGTTTTGTTTTGGTTTAATTATTAGATTTTAGTTCTTTTTTAGGCCATTTGTTATTAGAGCTCAATTATGTGTCCATGTGGGGTAGATCTGAACTAGGTAGACTTGATACATGCTCTAATGGGATTGGGTTAGTGTAATTTCATGTTTTTACCATGTTTCCATGCCTATTTGTGTAAGAAATTGAAAAACCTAAGTAGAAAAAAATAGTATACTCCTAACCTTTTGAAATTTGCGGCCGCACTTTAATTTGTGCGGTCCGCAAGTGTTGAATGTGGGAAAACAATGAAGAAGGAATCTGCGGCCGCAAGTTAAATTGTCTGGACTGCAGATCTCCCTTTGCGACTGCAGATCATCCTATTCTCTGTCATCAGAGAGTGATCATTTTTGAGACTCAGAAGTGTGAACGCAAGATAAAATGTGCGGATCTCACTTCTTTTCTGCGGCCGCACAACAGAATTCTACGGGCCGCAACTCCCATCTGTCGCCGCATATAAAAAATGTGCGAACGGAAAAGGCCTTATCCTGCAGACATGTAATGACTTTATAACTGTCGCACCCATTTTTCTCGCTAAATCGGATTTCGACACGTGACAACTGTTTTAATGAATGGTGTTAAAAGAGAGAGTCGCCACCTAATGGGTTTGAGGTGCGTTAGGGCACCTATTTGTAAATAACTCAGGTTTAGCCAATTTGCGTCAGCAAAGATCGGGTAGGAGCTCAAATTACCTCGAGGAGAAGGTGTTAGGCATTCCTCGAGGTCCAAAACTGTGGGTCCCGACCGAACTCGGGTTATATGAATTAGTCTAAATAAAGAGAAAAGACAAAATTGGGAAAACAAACAAAATAATTGATTTTAAGGCAAAGGTGGGGGGTCCTAAATTTTTTTGCCTAAAGCATCACCCCGTGCAACATAAATAATACTTTGTAACTACCTCGAGATGGGGTGTTACTCGTTATTCATCGGGCAAAAACTATCATCTCTTGCTACCCGATTACTATCTTTAAGTTGTTTACCTAAAGCATACTAATTGATTCTAAATCGTACCTTATGCGTGCACTACCCGTCCCATACCTATAGTCCAGGAGGCGTTTGGACCTCTACCTTGGGTGGTTCTAGACTTAACGTAGGTTGCTCAAAAATGAGAAAACTAGGCAACATACAAAACAAGTTTGACTTTCATATAGACAAATAAGGGCTCAAGTTAGCCTCTGCACTTAGACAACAAATGCACACAAATGAATTAGCATTTGACAATTGCAGATTTTAGACAAATTAAAGTTATTGAATCCTATAGGCATGATCTCTATGTGATTCTAAATTTTAATAGGCAGACCGTTTCATAGGTAAAATCCACTTTTCTTAATACGATTTCTAAAAGACTACGCAGTTGCCTACTAATTATAAGTATAAGAGGTTAAACCTATAGCATGATATCTAGGTGATTTATGCAGTAATTAGCAATGGTAATCACAGGAATATATTCAAAATTGCTTAGTTGGGTCCTATAGGCATGCATTCTAATAATGATAATGTCACAGTGTTGAAATTTCAACATTAGCACTTGAAAGAAACGAGCAGGATAATCAATAATTAAGACTCGTTTTAGACCCTATACGCATGATTTCTATAGTCACAATTAAGACTGATTTTAGATCCTATAGGCATGTCTATCAAGTTAACCGCAACATGTAACCAATTAACCCTATGGTCATGATATCTAACATGTAGAAGCAGAATAGATTAGACGGATCAAATACCTATAGGCAGGTTATCTACACACGGTAGCAGAACATATTTGAGCAAAGTAGAACACCTATAGGCAGGATATCTAACGCATAATAGCAGAACATATTTGAGCAAAGTAAAACACATATAGGAAGGATTTCTACCCTTTCCAATGCAAGTGTTAAGAAAAATCCCCTTTTCCCAATTTTACTAATACCCCAACTGTTATTACAACATTATTACAGACCCAATGAATGGCATAAATTACATAATAAAAAACTATAGTGAGCCTTCAACAGGCCCAAAGATACACCCGACCAGGCCAGACCTTCATTCTCATAGTTTACCACAGCCCAGAAATCATATCTTCATTTACATAAAGTAACCAAAAACCAATTGATTCAGCCAATAGGTAAAAACATAGTTGAGCAATTAAACCATGACCCTAGTGTGTCAGAGTTCCTAAGGGCTTCAAGAACCCAAGGAAGTGCTCATACGAGGGAGGTTGATAGAGGAAATTCAGAGAATGAGTAGGGACCAAGTCCTAATGTATCATAGTTCACAAGGGTCTCAATTGGACCCCGAGCAGTGCTCACACTAGGTAGGTCAAATGGTAGAACCTAAGTAGCCTTGGATTTTAGCCGGCTAATAATGAGAACACAAAAGCTCAAGTAACAAGTGAAAGAGAGTGGACCAAGGTTAAGTGACAGGAATTGAGAGGTACTTATAACTTAAATAGACATGACCAAATTGATCATATGGAGCATATAATCGAACAAGTCATAGGATTGAAAAACAAACTTAGCAGGTTCAACACCTAGCACATAGGCAGCCACATATTGAAAGGGTTAAGGAAAGAACAAGTTTGCAGGATTGACAAAGATTATCAGATGCACAATACTAACAAGTTGAAACATGGTTGGAAATTATGCCGAGTATACATCCTAGTATCATTATCAAAAAACAATATAGCATTGTGATGAGCCAAGTAATCACAGAATGGACAGAGCATCAAGTGGGTCAAAGACATAATGAGGGACATGTTAGTAGAGAGGCAATCACAGTCACTAGAAAAAGTCTCAACACAAATTAGGACACATAACATATGCAAGACTATCACTACAGAGATTCTGAACAGAGTGGAAGGTGAACTCATGTAAGATAGTAGATATAGGCATTTAGGCATTGCCATAGTAGACTAATTAACTAAAAAAGATCCAGTTGTACCAAAGATTCATCCTAATATCATAAAACAAAAATTCAAACATGATGAGATAACTGTTCTAAATCACAAGCAAATACTAAAGGGGTATGGGCTCGAGTGAGCATGCTGAGTGACACAGAAAAGAGGCAAATTATGACTAACAATGAATGTCTTAACTCAGGTTACTACAAATGTGATGCCTTCATTATAGAGATTCAAAGCAAGTAAACAAATTGATGAATATTCAGGCGTCAACACACTAGCTAAACAATCTTAGGAAGATTCAGATTACCCAATTAGGCGTAGATAATCTCAGAACTAGTAGAATTAGGAGTAGTTAAATGCTAAAGAAACTTAAAACGTGTGCGAAGTTAACAGAGTGGTGCTTAAAAGTAGCCCAGAAACATATTAAGCCATGAATTCAGAAGTAAGAACACATGCAAATCCGAGACACATAAGGATGAAATTACAAAAGTCAAGTAACTTACTAGTTAAACGAAAATATAAGAAAGAATAAAAGTCCACAGTATTCTGAACATCAACGAGAAGCAAGAACACAGAACTTAGTGGCCTTGGCTTTCAATCGGCCAAAATCAAAGTATAGAACGAAATAACAGAGTAGAGCTTTAGATCCAGTGAGGTTATAGCGATTCAAAAGTCTTTCCTAAAGGGGGATGTGGAGGGATATATATAGTGACAGAGATCGAGCAAGTAAGTAAGGAAAAGTGTAAATCAAACACAAATAAGGAAATATTATCATGCATAATAAAAATAAAATCGGATTTAGGAAAAAATAAATAAACCTTAATTTTAGGAGAACAAAATATTTACAGAATATTCACACACAAAGATGAATAGAGACACACATAGCACCAAAATCAGTGAATCAAAATAATTATGAAACAAGATCTGAAAAGCATAACTTTTATGGTAAGTGAAGAATCGGCAGAATCTCAACAAAAGAAAAATCAAACTCGTGAATATAAACAAGATAACACTCAAAATCAAAGACTTAAACCAATTTTGGTTCGATTTAACAAGGATCTGTAAATCCTAGCTTTAGGGTGAGTACAAATCAACAAAAATATAAACAAAATCAGACTCACACGGTGTTGAATAAACGTGTGTAGATGGAATATCGTCCAGATTCAAGAGATCGGACAGAACCAGAGTGGTAATACTTTCCATGTTTAGATAAGTATTAGGTAATACCATAGAGAATCAACTAATAGCTGAAATATCCGGATATGGTTAGTGAATGAGAAGGAAATCCCATTAGAAGAGGGATTAGGAGAGAGGTTTCAAGAGGAAGCAGGTTAGGGTTCTTCAGAGGGGAGAGGGGAGAGAGGATTTAGGGGCGGAGAGTGGTGAGAATGATCTAGGGTTAGGGGGTGTTAGAGTAATTAAAAGGGAAGGAATAATATGGGTCGTTGATCTCAACGATCAACGACCACGATTAGCTGGGGTCTTAGGTCGGGCTGGTTTAATTGGTTGGGATGGGGTTATTTGGTTTGTGCTTGAGATTTATTGGGCTAGTGTATTGGTCCGAAAATATTTATAAATTGGGGTTAGTTTCTAAATATCTAATATTTTATCAAAAAATAATTTATAAATGTAATTAATAGATAAAAACAATATTATTTTTGCACTAAAATGTTTAAAAATAATAACTTATCATTATAAAAATATGAAAAAGTCATTTTATGCATAAATAGTGTAATTATACATGCATATGTGCTGTTATTGCAAAAATGTGCAATTAGCCTTAAAATGCAAATGTAATTATAAGAAATGCACTGAAAAATATTTAAAATATCATGTTGATGCACATGGTAAGTTTAGATTATTAAATCATCATAAAAATAATTTGGAGGATAATTATTGGATATTTATATAATAAAATACAAAATAAAATTGGTTTAAAGCCTTTAAAAATTATGGAAAATTATGAAAAATACTTGTGTGTGCTTATAAATGAATTGATGATGCATATGAAATATTTTGAAAGTATATATATATATATATATATATATATATATATATATATATGGTTTAAAAATATGAGGGAAAAATTAGGTATCAATAGTTGTCCATCTTTACCCGGGAATGATGAAAGAGTTATCGGGTAAAGAAATGATGACCGCTTTTGAACGAATGGGGTAATTTGAAAAGTATAGGCCGAAATCCGATTTTGTAGTTGCCTACATATCCCTGGTTTTATGGGAATCAGGCCGTGTGTAGTTCTGGATCCAACAGTGGAGTAAACTGATGGAGTTGTTATAGGAACAGACAAACTTTTCTAGATAGGACGAGATAGAAATTGTGGTTGGGTGTACCATGGAATTGTTATGGATATATGAACGATTATCATATGGGAATGGGTAACGGATGGTGGTTGGTTACGTTTGAGATAATTACAGGATGTGAATGTTGAACTGAAACCGAAGCGAAGATTGCTCCCGTTAGGAGAATGGTTACTTCCTGGATCACCTGCAAAACTTAAAACACGATGCACACAAATAGATATGGATTATTGAGAGAATTTAAACATGATGCAAATTCCCTTTGGACCATGGAGATCGGTTTTGGATGGTGAGGATGATGTCCTTAGACCATCGGGCCATGAATCGTGAGATAGGGGATTCACATGCCATGAAATGATGTTCTCGGGACATGAAGATGGTGCCTCTGAACCATGAAGCCTTTGAATAATGATGTGCAATATTGAGAGATCCTCAGGCCATGTCATGATGTCTTCCGGCTATGAGGATGATGCCTTCGAACTATGACGCCTTCAAACAATGGCGATATTTCAGCCCATGAGATGCAAAGACATGATGTTTGATTATGCGAAGTGAAACATGACAGAGCTTAGTCTTTTTGTAAGATAGGGGTCAGAGCTTTGCAAGGTTTCAAATAGCATAGCATTTTCGTTTATGCAAGAGAGACAACATTTAGTCTCATGCAATGAAAGGCAGTGTTTCGCCTTATGCAATTAGGGAGGAAATGGTTAGCCTCATGAAAAAAAAGGAGACAGTGCTTAGTATCGATGCAAGGAAAGGCAGTGGTTAACCTTATGCAATTAAGGAGGTAGGGATTAGCCTCGTGCAATTGAGAAGGCAGGTCTTAGCCTCGTGCAAGATGGAGACAATGCTTAGTCTCATGCAATTGATGAGGCAGGGCTTAGCCTCGTGCAAAATGGAAACAATGCTTAGTCTTATGCGAGGGAAGGCAGTGTTTAGACTTATGAAATTGAGGAGGCAAGGCTTAGCCTCATTCAAAGTGGAGACAATGCTTAGTCTCATGCAAGGGAAGGAAGTGCTTAGCCTTATGCAATTAAGGAGGCAGAGCTTAGCCTCGTGCAAAATAGAGACAATGCGTAGTATCATGCGAGAGAAGGCAGTGTTTAGCCTTATGCGATTGAGAAGGCCAGGATTAGCCTCATGCAAGATGGAGAAAATGCTCAGTATCGTGCGAGGAAAGGCAATGTTTAGCCTTATGCAATTGAGGAGGTAGAGCTTAGCCTCATGCGAGATGGAGACAATGCTCAGTCTGGTGTAATGAACAGATACTAAGTAGTAGCAGAGTATTTCTTAGCTGGAAATATGTTTGCGCTTGGCAGCTTTGTCGTTATGAAGATAGTGATTCCGAGGTTTTCCCGACTTTGAGAATATTTCTTGTTCCTGCATCCAATGGGAAATCGTGATTTTTATGGGGAAGGTTGGTTCGTGCCTTCGACTGCTTGCTTTGCCTTGCTCCGTATCAAAATCTCGCTTGAGTTACCACGAGTAGCATTTGGCTCTCATAAGATAATGTTTTCAAAAAATATTCACTTATATGATGAATGTAGTTATTTAAAATACATTAGTATGCAATATCAAATAAATTAGATCAACCAATGACTGTGATACTTTTGAGGGTCCTCCTCAAAATTCTGCCCCAGTTTCTGGATGTGGGGAAAATGAAGATTTTATTGAATTATGACTGAACCCACAGGGCTGCCTACGTATCCCCTCTTAAACGAGAATCAGGTCAAGCGTAGTTCAATTATATCAAATGAAGGAATGCAAACATTCTAAGCATAATATCTTTTAACTGCGTCTGAATTGATAAGCTTTGGCTAAATCTCTCCCTTCATTTCTGCGAGTGTGAGCGCTCCTCCTGTTTGTGCTCTATGAACCATGTAGAGCCCTTGCCAGTTGGGTGAAATTTCCCTTTGGCTTCATCCTGATGTGGAAAGATTCGAATCAGCACTAGCTGCCTCGGTGCGAACTGTCTAGGTTTGACCCTTTTGTTCAAAGCTCTGGACATTCTGTTCTGATAAAGTTGACCATGACACACTGCATTCATCCTCTTCCCATCGATGAGATCTAATTATTCCTAGCGGATTCTTATCCACTGTGCATCACTGAGTTCGTCTTCTTGTATAATTCTCACGGAAGGAATTTCTACCTCAGCGGGAATGACAACTTCGGTACCGTAGACCATCAAATAAGGAGTTTCCATGATTGATGTGTGTACTGTGGTACGATGCCCCAGTAAGGAAAATGGTAATTTATCGTTCCATTTCTTGTGGTTGTCTACCATCTTCCTGAGTATTTTTGTTGATATTCTTTTTGGCGTCCTCCACGGCTCCATTCATTTGATGTCGGTATGCTGTGGAATTCTTATGCTTTAATTTTGAAGGTCTCGCACATAGCTTTCATTAGGTCACTATTGATAGTGGTGGTGTTGTCGGTGATAATGGACTATGGAACCCCCAATAGGCAAACGATACAATCCTTGACAAAATCTGTGATGACTTTCTTGGTTACAGCTTTGTAAGGTGCAACTTCAACCCATTGTGAAGTAGTATATGGCCACTAGAATGAACCTATGCCCATTTGAAGCGGCGGGCTTGATTGGTCAAATTATATCCATTCCCCAAGAGGTAAAAGTCCAAGGTGCACTTGTTGCATTGAGTTCATTTGGCGGCACCCGTACCATATCTGCATGTATTTGCCATTGATGACATTTCTGGACATACTTGATGTAGTCTGTTTCCGTAGTCATCCAAACATATCCCGCTCTTAGTATCTTCTTGGCTAAAATGAAATCATCCATATGTGGTCCGCAACTTCCAGCATGTATCTCTTCGAGCAGTTTGAAAGCTTCTTTGGCATCAACACTATAATAACCCTAGGTCTGGAGTCCTTCCGTACAGAATTTTTCCACTTTAGAATAAATGTGTAACGACCCGATCGGTCGTTTTGAGCTCTAGCGCATCGTTCAGCGGTTTGAAGTCGTGAACAGTTTTGTTTTAGGTATTATGACCCGTGGGTGTGGTCGGAATTGAATTTTAGGAAGTTTAGAATTGATTTGGAAAGAAAATTCTCATTTTAGAAGCCTTAAGTTGGAAGAATCAACTAAGATTGGAATTTTGAGTGAACGACCTCCGAATCAAGATTTGAAGGTTCCTGTAGGTTTGTATGATGATTTCAGACTTGGGCATATGTCTGGATCGGGTATTTGATAACCCGGGAGCGTTTCGGCGAATATTGTAGAAGTTAGCATTTTAGAAGAATTGCATAAATTTGGACTTGAAGTGCATTTCATTGTTGTGGATGTCCGTTTGGGATTCCGAGTCTGGGAATAGCTTCGTATGGTGATTATGGAGTTTGGAGCGCGATCGGAAGTGAATTTTGATGTCCGTAGGTCATTTTGAAGTCATTTGGCTAAAGATAGAAATTTGAAAGTTTTTGAGAAATCCGACTGGAAGTGAAAGTTTTGATATAGAGGTCGGAATGCGATTCTGGAAGTTGGAGCAAGTCCATAATGTTGACTATGACTTTTGCGCAAATTTTGAGGTCAATCGGACGTGATTTGATAGGTTTCGGCATCGGATGTTGAAGCTGGAAAATTCTAAGTTCATAAAGTTGGGAATTGGGTGCGATTCGTGGTTTCGATGTTGTTTGATGTTATTTGAGACCTCGAGCAAGTCCGCATTATGTTTTGGAACAGGTTGGTATAATTTGACGGGGTCCCAGGGTCTCGGGGGCCTCAGGTGGATTCCGGGTGGTTAACGGATCAATGTTTGAAGTTGAAGAAGGCTGAAGGTTGTTGTCATCTGGTGTAACCGCACTTGCGAGGCTTTGACCGCAGGTCTGGAGCCGCGGGTGCGGCTAAGGGTGCCGCAGGTGCGAGTTTTGGGCTGGAGCTGAGGAGGCCGCAGGTTTGGAAGATGGGTCGCACCTCTTGTGCATGTCTGCATGTGATCGCTTCGCAATTCACATTCCGCGAGCGGAGTATTATTTCCCCTACTCTCATGGGAGCGGGTCATACGCCACGGCGGATTTCAAATGCACTTTTGGTACGGGCCGTTCGATCCTCGGCAGTGCATAGACATGATTATCATATTGAGAGGTGCACTTATGGGACGGGCCGTTCGATCCTCGGCAGTGCACAGAGAGGATTATTATATTGAGAGATGCACTTTTTGTATGGGTTGTTCGATCCTCGGCAGTGCACAGAGAGGATTATTATATTGAGAGATGCACTTTTTGTATGGGTTGTTCGATCCTCGGCAGTGCACAGGGTGATTATTATGATGGCTCAGGCTGGTTGTCCTTATCCCGTATGCGCATGCTAAATTGTTAAATGTTTTCTTCATGATTTTTGAAGTAAAAAGATATTTGGGGAAAAATAAAGAGGAAATTATTTATTTAAGATATTTTGGAAAATGATGAGAAAGTGGTGACTGTTCGTTTATTTCCAGCACTTACTTGGATTTCAGTGCCTTCTATATATGCTGCCTTACTACCTTTGCATGCCAATTGTGTTCATCTTACACTGTTAATTAATTTGATGGCCCTTAGTAAGTGTCCAATTAGACCTCCCGTCACTAACTCTCTGAGGTTAGGCGGACGACTTACTGAGTACACGTTATTTTTGTACTCATGCTACACTTGTTGTGCATTTTTATTGCACATGTACTTTCATAGCAATGTGGAGGATTCAGAGACTTAGGCGAGCTGCATCATCCGGAGGCGATCCGCAGCTGACGGAGTCTCCCTGATACTGTATTTACTTTTAGTTTATATTCCCTTGTCCAATTTGTATTCCGGACAGGCTTTGTGATGTTTGTATAAATTTTTAGAAATTGCCCATGTACTTGTGACACTAGGTTCTGGGGTATATTGGGATGTGTTGGGTTATATTTGTTAAAGTGTAGTATTCAAACCCTTGTCTTTAACTAACGGATTTCTATTTGGTTAATATGTAATAAAGTTAAATGAAATGTTTTCTTAAATGTTAAAATCGGAAAGTTATTTCAATTAATTAATGATTTGGTTTGCCTGATATTGATGTCTGGCGCCATCACGACCTTATGGATTTGGGATCGTGACAACATGGTATCAGAGCGCGAGGTTCTCGTAGGTCTCACTAGCCATGAGCAAGTCTAGTAGAGTCTTTTGGATCAGTATAGAGACGTCTGTACTTATCTTCGAGAGGCTACAGGGATTTTAGGAGTACTTCCCTTCTTGATTTCCTCACCATGCGAGTTGATTCCTTTGAGTCTTATGCCTAAGTTCATTCCTACTAATTCTTACGCGTCGCGAAGTGCTTGCTATGGATCAGGAATTTGAGGAATGGAAATGGTGCTACGGATGTAATTCGAGATGCTTCCATGTATAATTGGTCGTGGTTGTTGTTATGGCCCTGCAAAAGGGTAATATGTTGTTTCAGCTCAGTAGCTGTGTTTCCGGGAGCCTTAAGGCTATGCTCAGGTAGTGATGATGCTTGCGATTGGTTATCATGTGATGTCGATATGATGATAGAATGCTTGCCCCTATGTTGGGGATGATGAATGGTTTGAAGGGAGGTCTTCTCAGAGTGTGATTTCGAGATTTCGATATTCTAGTGCCGGCAGAGGAGAGGCATTTGGGTTATGAATGGTCCGGTTGAGGTTGATAAGGTAGTAAGACTTGGTGTCTGCAAGTGAGATGGGATATGCACCTGTGACGTGTAGTCGTCGTCATTGATCGAATAGAATATGTTAGGTTTGGCGGTGCTATAGTTTCTTCCATTGCGTGGGGTCAGAGTATTGAGAAGAAGTATTGAAGAATGCGGTTGGTAGAGAATGGTCCTGGAGTGAGGCTAGACGGTGGCTCTATTTCTAGGAGGCCAGGTGTAAGAAGTGGAAGTCGAGGAGTCACAAAGTGGGGGAGCGGTAGCATAGCTTGGAATTTGAAGATATTATCGTGCATTTAATGGATGTCCATGAGGAGCGGACGGACTACTAAAGTTGGTAAATGAAGCAAGGCGTAGGATGGGGTATTGAAGTCGTAGAGATCGTGCATTTCAGCGTCGTTGGAAGGTGTCCGCGGGTGATTTCCAAAGGTGGGTTATCTTCTGTGAATAGGTTAGCGATGGCGGGGTTGGCAGGTCTCTGTGAGGGGTTCTAGTGGCTAGTCGGTAGGAGGTAGAATGTGTGAATGAAGCTAGAGAATTCAAGTATTTAGGGAGTTCTAGCAAGAGAACTTGGAAGAATTGGACGGATTGGTTGAGCAAGATCATGTTATCAAAGGAGAAAGGATCTCGGCAGGGTCTAGAGTGGCGCAAGGAGTAGCTTCGGGCTAAGTGGGGGAGTCCCATCATCTGCAGTTGGGTTGTAGGGTTGTCTTCGCATAGGGTCGCGGATTGTCGGCGGGTTGACGAGTTATTTTAAGGGAAAGGAGTAAAATGGCGATTGTGCATAGAATTTTATGAATTTGTGCAAAAGTTGGCCCTATCAGGCCAGGGTTAGGCTTTAGGAGATTCAAAATTTTTCTTAAGGCATGGGCGAGTTGTAAGGATAGTGACTCAGTCACGTGTTTCATTGAAAATGGTGTTCCAGTGCTAGGAGAGCCTTGGAGTTGCTTGTATTCGGGGCTAATCAGAGTGGGTGACTCTAAATAGCGATCCTAGTGAGTTCAAAAGTTAAGAATGCGGTGTTTAAGGATTTCAGGCAGCAGTATGATCGAGAATCGAGCTTTTGCAGAGTAATTTTTTAGAAAAAGGAGGTGTTTAACCAAAGAATTAGACCCTTTGACTAAAGCTAAGATGAATACGGGTTACTGATAATCAAGGAAATGGAGAAAAATGAATAACAGACAATATTGCTGAAATATAGAAAAGCGAAGTCAATTATATTCGAGAATCAGATGCCTTTACAAGCTGTATTCTCCTCCCTTATATAGGAGATTCTTATAACGTACAACTCTTGCTATGGTTGCTCATTAATGATTAATTATGACATTAATGAAGCGTTACAAAGGATAACGGTAATTGGGGTGTAGTTACATAACGTTCGAGTAATCAATTGTGGGTCTTTGAATTTGCTCGTAGCTTTGTCTAGATTCATTCTGACCGTGCCTTTCTCCTGTTTTGATCAAGTTGAGTTTCCCGTGGCTCATAAGCTCGAGGGTTTACTGAACCGTGCGTCTTTGTACTGTACATCTTCAAAGGATCATATCCAACTGTCGCGTTTTCCTGTGTCCACGTGACTGGCTGAGTTGTCAAAAGCTGGCTTACGTGTGAAACTCTTTTTTACCAATACAGATAGTCCCCCCACTTACCATATATTTAACGATTAATATTTGGTAAGTGGATATTCATTTATGGTGGGAATATTTTGCCGCCGCTTTTCCTCGAATCATTATATCTTTCTCTGCACCATAGGCGTCGTTTGTCACTTCCATTTAATGCTCATACCACGTGTCCTTTTCGGATTGGTTCTGCATTTACTCAGCACCTTTTAGGGCTTTTTGCGGTTGTGCTAGTCCCGAAGTAAAATCTTCAATTATGACTTTTCATCATTATTTTTCTTTTTTTCCTATTTTTGACGGTTGTCCTCAAGTATAAATACCTTTCTTCTTTTCATTGCTTCACAAAACACTTTTGTAACTTTGTCTTTTGTAAAGAACATTCTTCTTGTCTTTGCAAACATGTCTTCTTCAAACCAACCTCAAGGAGTTATTGATATTGAAAGTTTAACACCATCTTCTGCTCCGACTAGGAATTGGAGGGGTGGTAGACTTAGAAGTCTAGGATCCACTCCTTCGAGGGGTTCCTCTTCTCCTCAGATAATTCCTTCTTCTTCGACTAGATCTCTAGTATCTCCAAGGTTTAAGGTTTCTCGGTCTCTGTCTAGAGGTAGAGGCGAAGGCCTTCGTGAACCTGGACTCGATGAAATTATCTCTGCTGAGTTTTTTTTTTTGCTAGGGATAGTCAAGTTCTTGTAGACCAATATTCTTCTCTTGAAAGTGTCGAAAGATATTCAACCCTTATAACTGAGGGTCAGATTTCCCTTGTTAGTAGGGAGTTATTTTGGAGGTCTGACTTTCCTGTCTATATTCCGAATAGTAATCAAAGAATAACGTCTTACAAGACGGGATATTCTTTTGTTTATACGTATCCCTTCACTCTAGGGTTTAGACCCCCCATTGACCAAATTATAATTGAGTTTTGCCATTTTTTAAATATCTGCTTAAGACATGTCGGTCCGCTTGTGTGGCGAGTTGTCGCATGTCTTAGGAGTTTGGCTTCTTTAGCCTCGGTTCCTTTTACTTTCAATCATCTTATTCATCTCTACTCTCCTACCTTATTTCGTGAATGGGTTGTCACTCTAACTGCAAGAAGCAAAAGAGTGTTGGTAACCCCTGGAGATGATAAGGATATGGGTTGGTACCTCCGGTATGTTGTTGTACCCACTGTTGGTTTAGTGGGTGACGAAAATCTTCCCTTCCCTGAGAAGTGGAATCGCGCATGTGAGTATGCTTTAGCTCACATTTATTTGCTTTTTCTCATTTTGACTTGAGATGTTTTATTAACACCGTATCTGTTTTTTCTTCTCTCAGCAATCATGAATACTGTTGAGAATGTCTTCGGTATTCGCGATTGGGCAGAAAAATTGTTTTCTGTTGCTCCTTCAAAAGAGAGATCTTGGAAGTACCTCGCTGGGAGGTATGGTTGGCATGTAAAGACCCACGGTAAGTGAAGCTCTTTGTTATTGCTTCTTTCCTTACTCGAGTTTCTTCTTTCTTTGTCGTTTAACTTTTTCCCTTTTAATAGGGTTCTCCGCTCGTGGGGTGTCTGCTTCATCTATCCCGAAGATGTCTTTGGCTCAGGCCCAAGAAATTATTGTTGGTTCATCTTCCTCGAAGAGGAAGATTGGTGAGTCTCGTTCCGTAGAAGAAGAAGAAGAAGAAGAAGAAGAAGAAGAAGAAGAAGGTGCTTTAGTGCACAGGCCACGGAGAAGGCGGGTGGTTTTAGATGATGAGCTTACAGCCTTAACCTTGCCTTCCATGTCTGTGATTGAGACCCCTGTCCTTGATGATGTTTCACATTTCCCTATTCATGAGGGTGTTGATCTCGCTCCTGACGATGTCCCTTTTGTTGTTGTCTTTCCAGCTTCGTTGAGAAAAGTTGTCTCGTTTGTTCCTTTGGCTATTTCAACTTCTGTTGTTGCTTTGCCTATAAATTCCTAGACTCTTCAACTCTCTGTGCCTGTTGCTTTGCCCGTGGCTTCTCCAGCTCCTCAACCCTCCGTGCCTGTTGATGTTCCATCTCTTCCTGCTTCTATACCTTCCATTAGGAAAGTAGGGTCTTCTAGCAGAGAGATGCGGCAGGTGGTAATAGAGGTTCCAACTGAGAGGAATCTTTTCAAGAAAATGGGTGAGCCCGAAGTGTGGCTCAAGCCTTTGATAGATCCCTCTGAGAAAGAAAAGCTAGCCACCCACGGCGCTCTTACATGGGCCAATGAGGTCGTGCTTGGTTTTTTGAAGTTATGATGCAAGTTATCCTTTTTCATTTTTGTACATGAAATTTACCATATCTGACTGGTTTATTTCTTGCAGATTAACCTTATAGGCATGGAGCTTATGAAGAGGATTTCAAACACGTACCAAGAGACAAAAGAGTTGCAGTTCGTTGTTGATAATTGGAAAGCACAGTATGATAGCCTAAGGATTGACATGGGTGCTTTAGAAGAAGAAAAGGAGTACCTTGAAGCGGCAGATGAGACTCATGGCAGTAGAACTAGCAGTAGAGAAGGCTTCTTGCAGTCAGGTTGATAAAGATAAGAGTGTTCTGGAGTTTTCGCTCGTGGAGCAGTTGTCCCGTGCCTCAAAGGATATTAGAGACTTGAAAAAATTGTTAGGGAAAAAGGAGAAATACTCAGGCGAGCTCGTGCAATCACTCACTCGTACTCAAGAAGACCTTCATAAGGCTTTAGACAAAGCTCAAACTTTAGAGGAGTCGATTGTACCACTAAGGGACGCCCATGAAGCTGCGGAAGCAGAGAAGGACGGATTAAGAGCTGATTTTCAAGTATGGGTGAAGGATTACGAAGATCTGGAAGAGGTGGCTACTGTCGATGTGAGATGGGCGTACATGAATTCTTGCCTTGACACATTGATGGAAATGAGTCAAGAGGGTTTTGACCTTAGTGCTGAAATAGCTAAAACTAAGGAAGCCATGGAGAAGGCTCAAAAAGGTCATAACCTCTCTTCACCTGATGGTGAGATTCCAGCCGCTCATGCCTCTTCATCCCCAGTTGCTCCCGCTCCTTCTGCCAGTGAAGTCAACCCCTCTCTTGAAGAAATTTAGTTGATTCATCCCTCTTTTTTTTTCTTTGTATCAATTGATGGTTACCCCCAGTTCCATTGGGGGTAAATTTGGATTTCCTTAATGTCCCCAAAGACAACTTAGGGGCACCACAATATAAAAATTTTATACGGCTAAATATAAGTTAATATTTCGTTTAATATATAAATGTTAGTTCGACTTTGTTGAGTTTCTGTTTCACTCTTTAAGTCTTTTGCATGCTTCATTTTTCGAGATTTTAGTTTTACCTTCGAGTTTTGCATGTTGAATGCTTTAGACTACTCGTACCTTTTTTATAATAGGCACGGTGTCATATTAAATGTATGCCTTTTTGTAATAGGCATAGTTTATGGNAAACTCATGTTTGCAACTGTTTTTGTTTAACAGATTTGATATACTCTTGTATTTCGTAACTGTTTTTCATAGGTAACATTTTTTTGATATTAATACAAGGAAACAACTGTTTTTTACTAGTAACAGTTTTTATAAAGATTGGGGTTTTTACCCACAACTGTTTTGGAAACAGTTTTCTAATAAGTACGAGGGAAATGTTTTCTTATTCGTAACTGTTTTCATTTGATAACAGTTCTTGAACAAATACAAGGATTTAGATCTTTCATCCATAACTGTTTTATTTGAGAACAGTTTTTTGAATGAGTACATTGATGATGATCTTTTACCCCTAACTGTTTTTGTTACAACATCTTTGAATAAGTATAAAGATGTACATTTCTTTCTCGTGACTAATATTTTGCCTTTCAACCTGAATATGTTCGAAGGTTTTTGCTTTTGGCATTAGGCTTTGTATTTGGATGGCTCTTTTGATTTATTTCGATTCTTCCCGTGTCACTTGTCTAGTTGGGTAGATGCGTCTTCAAGCTCAAGCTTTTGACTTTCTGATAGTCTTCTTTGCTTCGTCTTAGCCTTCCATACTGTAGAGTCCCCCAAGTGTTTCAGCATTGAAGAATGAAATCTCGAGCACTTGATTATTCCTTCCTTGTGGTCCTTTTCCTGAAAAAGAAAAAAATTCTGGACTCGAAGGTATATAGTTTTTTTTAGATGATGACTGCTTAACCCTTTTAAAACGTCCATCAGAAAGTGTAACCCTAGACCGGGAATTGTGTAATTTCCTCGCGTCTTTGTAGGTCTAATATCATTATCTAGTGATGGGATAGCTTTATGCCTATCATCTAAAAAAATTAATAAAATTTTTAAATGTTCAAAATAAAATCGAACGTGTGATACCTGACGGGGTATTCTTTTCTTTTAGAAGTAATACTTCTTTAGATGGATGGCGTTCCAGCTTGTTAGTAGAAATCTGTCGTCCATAGCTTCCAACTCGTAGGCGCATTTCCTAACTATGCCTCGGATTTTGTAAGCTCCTTCCCAGTTTGGATTTAGCTTTCCTGCACCTGCTTCTTTCTTTGATTGAAATACTTTTTTGAGGACGAAGTACCCAATCTTGATGTACCTGAGATGAGCTTTACGGTTAAAATAACGCTCTATGATTTGTTTTTGAGCTGCCATCCATACCAATGCTGCTTCTCTCCGTGGTTCGAGCAGGTCCAGGTTGGTCCTTAATTCATCGTCATTTTCACCCTCCATGGTTGTTGAGAACCTTATTCTTGGTTTTCCAATCTCCACAGGTGTTAAGGCTGTTGAGCCATAAACAAGTGCGAACAGAGTTTCTCCCGTGGCTATTTTTGAAGTTGTTCTGTATGCCCATAGTACCGCTGGTAACTAATCAGGCCAGTTTCCTTTGGCTTTATCTAGCCGTTTATTTAGATTGTTGATGATGACCTTATTCGTTGACTCATCTTGACCATTAGCCACGGGGTGGTACGGCATTGAAGTGATCTGCTTGATTTGCCAACTTTTGAAGAATTTTGTGATTTGTGAACCTATGAATTATGGGCCATTATCACACACGATTTCCTTTGGTATTCCAAAGCGGCATATTATGTTTCGCCATATGAAGCTTTTAACTTCCTTTTATCGCACTTGTTTGAACGCTTCTGCCTCTACCCATTTTGTAAAATAGTCGGTTAGCACTAGTAAAAATCGTACCTGTCCTTTAGCTGTGGGAAGAGGTCCCACTATGTCCATACCCCATTTAGTGAAGGGCCATGAGGATATTATAGGATGGAATAATTCCGCCGGTCGATGCACGTTATTCGCAAACCTTTGGCATCTGTCACATTTGGATACGAAGTTCTCGGCTTCTTCTTCCATCTTAGGCCAATACTATCCAGCTCTGGTTAGTGTTTTCACTAAGGATCTTTCCCCTGAGTGATTTCCATAGTGTGTTTCGTGGACTTCTTTCATCACAAATTATGTTTGGTTAGGTCCAAGGCAGTTAGCTAGGGGTCCTCCGAACATCTTGCGATAAAGTGAGTTGCGAATAAGGCAGTACCGTGCAGCTTTGCGGCGAAGTGCTTGAGCTGCTTTCCTGTCTTCAGATACGGTGCCATTCTGCAAAAAATTAGAATTTCGTTTCTCCAGTCCCAGGTTAGGTTGTTGAAAGTTACCTCATTCCTGTCCTAGTCTATTATTGAATGAAATAGTTGAACCACAATTGTATTGTCTTTGTTCGTTACTTCCGTGACTGCGGCGAGGTTAGCTAGTGCATGTGCTTCTGCTTTTTCCTCTCTAGGTATTTGCATTACCTTCCATGTTTTGAATTGTCTCACGAGCTCTCGTGCTTTTTCGAGATACTGTTGCATTCTAGTCTCTCGAGCGATGTAAGTCCCCTGTATTTGATTTAATACCAGTTGGGAGTCGTTGTTGATCACAATTTGCTCGATTGAGAGCTCCCGTGCGAGCTCAAGCCTTGCAATAACAGCTTCGTACTCTGCTTCATTGTTAGTTATAGGATAACACGTGATAGCTTGCCATGTCTTTTCACCCGTGGGTGATATTAAGACTATGCCTAAGCCGACACCTTTTATATTTGAAGAACCATCGGTGAACAAGGTCCATAGGCCTGGATTAGCACCGTTAAAGAGTTGTAACTCTTTTTCTACTTCAGNACAACGGTGATTGGGTGGCATTGAAAATATGGTCGTAATTTTCTATAATCAGCCCCTCGGGCATGCCTCACAGTCACTCAGCACCTCACAATCACACATGCCTCCTAATCACTCGTCACTCTGCCTCCCAATCACTCGGCACTCGGCACTCGGTGCGCTCACTTGTGGTGTGTACAGACTCCGAAGGGGCTCCTTCAACCCAAGATAATATCACTCAGCACCTCACCATCACTCTTGGCCCTCGGTCACACTCAGCAGAACCACTCGAAAGTCCCCTTGGGTGAATCAGTAAAACATGGTACTCGACCTAAAACATCAGTTTAAATCTCAAAGTGGTGTAAATCATGCTGAGTTTTGAAAAACAGTATGCACAATGAGGCTGAGTTAAATCATCAACAAATAGTGAGGAAAAATAGCAGTAAAAATCCCCCAAGGGGTCTAAACAGATCGGCACGAGGCCCCAAACACGGCTTATAGCCCAAATATTTCAACAATATTTAGAATATGATTTAACATAAGGTTTTGAGTAAATATGCAACTCATTAGTTGCTGCGGAGAGGACCTAGTACAATCCAAAAATCAGTACGCGCCACATACTCGTCATCCGCCATGTGCGCCTTTCTAAAATCAGTGAGAAAATATGTAGTCAGGGGTTCCATACCCTCAGGACAAGATTTATAACCATTACTTACCTCCACCGGGCCACAATACTAGTCTGTTATTCTCATGCTCCTCAAATTGGCTCCCGGTTTCTTCGAATCTAGCCAAAATCAGTTCAACATCATTAATATATACGCAAGGAACACAACCCAATCGAAAATTATCAAATTATACAAGAATCTCGAAATTTGGCCAAACCCGAGCCCCGGACCCACGTCTTGGAATTCGATAATATTTGTACCATTATAATCCTCATCCTCCCACGATTCTATACATACCAAGAACCCTAAAATCGGACCACAATTTCCCACTAAAATTGCCAAAAGAAATTCCCAACTCTTTCTTCCCATTTTCTAAAATTTTATTACTTTAATTCTTCAAATAAAAGCCAAATCCGAATCCAAATAGCATAGAAATGATGTTAATAACCCGAGAACTTACCTTTATTGAAGGATCACGAATCCCCTCTCCTATCTGCCTTCAAAGGAGCTCCTCTCGCATGCAAAAATGGTGAAATGAAATGAATTTCATGGATGCCTCTTATACACTGTTTCTGCCAGCATTTCCACACCTGCGGACACTTGGTCTCACCTACGGTCCCAGGTGTGCACCTGCGGAATCACACTTAACGGACCAATTCTGCACCTGCGGCCAATCCTCCGCACTTGCGGCTTCGCAGGTGCGGCCAAAACTTTGCACCTGCGGAAATTCCCCTGCCTAGCCTTTTCGCACATGCGCATTGCCCATTGCATCTGCGGCTACCCATCTGCAGGTGCGCCAACACCAGAAATCACACCAACGGCTATTTCTAAAAGTTTTCCAAGTTCAAAACCTCGCTAACCATCCGAAATCAATTTTGAGCCCCTCGGGTTCCCAACAAAACATATCAACATACACCATAGCATTATTCCAACTTAGTCGAGCCTTTGAAACACCAAAAAACAACACGAAAACACAAAAATTACATCATATTCAAGCCTATGAACTTTGAAACTTCCAAAATTTCGCCAACTACGTCGAAACCAACCAAACACCTCCGATTGACCTGAAATTTTGTACACATACTCAAAATGACATTACGGACCTGTTCCAACTTTCAGAATTCCATTCTGACCCTGATAGCCTATTTTCCACTGCCGACCGAAAATCGCCAAAAACTAACTTTCGCCAATTCAAGCCTAATTCTACACCGGACATCAAAACTCCATTCCGAACATACTCCTAAGTCCCAAATCACCTAACGAAGCTATCCGAGCCATAAAATCCGCATTCCGAGGTCGTTTACCAAATAAGTCAATTCTCAGTTGACTTTCTCAACTATTAGGCTACCTTGAGAGACTAGTTACCTAATTTCTCATCATGACCACTCTGAACCCGAACCAACCAAACACACATAAATGAAGCTGAACCACATAAAATAAAGCAGAAACGGGGGAAACGGGGCTAAATTCTCGGAATGACCGGCCGGGTCGTTACACTCTAGTGGTTGTTTATGGTTCGGCTTGATATTGTCATCTTTTACTATACATCTTTCAAATATTTCAATTAGGCAGAATAAAGTTTTCCCCACTTTTCACTTAGACACTCCATCTTAAGTCCATTCCATTTGAACACTTTAACTCAACATTAACTATGTAATTTAAACACAATTTGATGATGTGGCATAGTGCGTGTATTACACCATTTTTTAGAGCGTGAAAGATCTATTATTCGTTTTAAAAAAAAATCTCTTTCTTTTTCCTCCTTTTATTTCACACACCGTGATCTGCTTTATTTTTCATTACCGGAATACGTTTTCCAGAAAAATTTCACACAATTGTTCTTCTTCATTTCTCTCCTCTTTTCTCAACTCAAATTCAATTTGCAGGTCGTTCGTGATTTCCACACAATTTTAACCCTTCTCCTTTCAGATACGATAAATGTTTTTGAATAGTTTTTTCGGATCTGAAACACGTAGGTTCCGGCACTAGCGAGTTTGCTGGATTAGTGCTTTTACTTTGGGGCATCACTAAAATCTTCATTGCAGATCCAATCCGAGCGACATGGGTATCTCTGGAAGATCCATATTTGGCCATTGGAAACAAATTAAACCATTAATGTTCGTTGATGGTGGATTTATTTTTCAGCAATTTGGGGTTAATATTCCATCACACGAAAATTGTTACTAGTTGATTTCTATATTTTATACTTGTTCATAGTGTTGTAGAGGGTTGGAGGGTGGAGATTAGGAGGAAGAAGAATGATGGCAGGAGTGAGTTTGTGAAGAAGACAACATGGGTTGCCTTCATTTTTTTCGTTTTTGGCATAAGAAGACAGAAGGGAGGGGGAGTCACGAGGAAGATGACGAAAGGGGGTTCGGGTTCTAGTTTTTCTTTTAATTTTTTTCTCAAGACTTTTATTTATTTATTTAAGTTAAATCCACGTGTTTCCATCTTATTCGTTATCCTGACGTGTGAATTACATGTTGTTTTGTGTTTATCTGCTTATTAATTTTGTGTCTAAATGACACACTTAATATCTAGTTAAGTGTTCAAGTAGAGCAGAATTAAGATAGAGTGTCTAAGTGAAAAGTGTGGACAACTTTAAGGGATTGTCAATTTCTGCCTTTTAATTATTCATCATTTTTAAATGCATTGAATTATTCACTTAATAAAACTTATGATTTCCAAAATAATAAAATGAACAATTGAATTGATGGTTCACTGTTGGCTAGCCTAACGACGACGTTGGGCGCTATCACGACCTATAGTGAGAATTGCGTCGTGACAGTGTGTGTTTGTGTGTGTCTTTGTCTTCTCTTCACTTCTCTTTATCAAATTTTCCTAGTAATAATAAAAATTAATTTCGGAGTACCCAATAAAATATTGAACCTCTCCAATTACAATTAAATATCCCATTTGATCATTCGTTTTCGCTTACCATCCTAGAAGGGTTATGTCTTAAAAACTGTATGCATTCTTTTTTATTCTAAAAAGTAGTTACTTTTCAATCACATGACAAACTTATCTTCTCACAAATTATTTGTTAACAATTTCTTTGCAGTTGAGTATGCTACTAGGTTTAGAATTTTAATAATGATCATTAATCAAAAGCGCCTTGACTAATGCCATTCCACTTTTCTTGCAGATTCGCAAAGGCTCTGATGAATGCAAGAAAGGAAAGAAAATTGTCTATGCATATCAGAGGGAGCCAACACCTATGTTATTCAAACTCCATGTCAAATGGATACCAAGATGGAAAAATAATCAATCAAACAAGCAACAACGAAGGAAAGAAAATCAATCAAACAAGCAAAAGATTCTCGAGCATACAAGGAAGGAAAGAGAGCCAACCAAGAGAAATCTGCGGAAGTTCTTAAGAGAAGTTGAAAGATGACAGAGCCAAACTTCAAACTGAGAATGAATCTTGCTATACCTCTTAAGCTAATTACATGAGGCCACTCTTGGGTCCTACTCTTAGAAGATTATGCCTCACAAGGAAAATACGTCCAATCAATGATCTTTTGCAATCCCGAAAAAAAGAAATCAGGAGCCTCATCGAGCACTATTAAGGAAGAAGTGGAAAGACAAGGAATCTTACACAACTTTACATCTATTTCTATACCTTTCTAGTTTTTAGTACAAACATTGTACTCTTCAGTTCACAAGTGTCACAAAAGATAGGAAGAGTTAGAAAATAAAACAAGAGTTGTGTCAAAGTTAGACAAACATTGTTGTTGAATATCGTTGGTAGTGAACGTACTAAAACCAATATTGTTGTAAATACTTATTGAAGATCTAAGAGAATCCTTGTGACCCAAAGGAACTGGATATAGGTAGCATACCGGTATTAAACCAGCATAGAATTCATGTGCCTCCTTTACTTTTTTATTCTGCATAATTTACTTCTACTGCAATCGAACATGTACTAAAGTTTAGTCGACTATTTCCTCTCTTAGTCAACTAAGTTTTAAAATCGATTAAAATTCACACCCCCCCTCTTGTACTTTTAATTGGTACCAGAGCAAGGACTCACAAGTAGTGCCTAACAGCAAGTGAGGAAAAGATCATGGCACCAAACACGGTCGTTGGAGCACTATTCCAAGAAGGAAACTCTCAAGTACGACCTCCTTACTTCAATGGCCAGCACTTCTCACACTGGAAAGTGCATATGGAAACCTACACTATGTCATATGACATTAAAGTGTGGCGCGTAATCAAAAAGGGAAATCTTCTGATTCCGCCAAAGAAGGACAAAAACGATGAGATCATAGTATCATATGATCCTCTCGACTTAGATGAGTACACTAAATAATAAGCAGATGTCATCCAAGTGAATACCAAGGCTAAATATCTCCTGTATAATGCCATAGGTGGAGAAGAGTATAAAAATATATCAAGTTGTAAAACTCCAAAAGAAATGTGGGACAAGTTAAAAGTGACATATGAAAGAACAAACAAAGTGAAAGAAACAAGGATCAATCTCCTAATTTGTGACTATGAATTGTATCAAATGAAAGATGGAGAATCAATGGAAGAAATGTTCTCCCGGTTCAGCAAAATCTTTGGAGACTTAAAATCCTTTGGTAGACTAATTAGAAGTGGAGAACAGGTCAGAAAAAAGTCTAAGAATTCTACCCACTATGTGGAAACCCAAAGTCATTATTCTAGAATGTCAAGATCATGAAAAGATATTATATGATGAACTTAGAGGTGATCTAATTACCTTTGAGAAAATACATTTAGACAGACAAGTACAACAAGAAAAAAAAAGAAGATAGTTGCAATTAAAGCAACCGCGGTTGAAGAAGAAGAAAAAGAAGAAGAAGAAGAAGAAGAAGGAGGAGGAGGAGGAGGAGGAGGAGGAGAAGGAGGAGAAGGAGGAGAAGAAGAAGGAGAAGAAGGAGAAGGAGAAGAAGAAGCAGGAGAAGAAAAAGAGGGAGGAGGAGAAGAAGAAGGAGAAGAAGAAGGAGGAGAAGGAGCAGAAGAAGAATGAGAAGAAGAAGGAAAAGGAGGAGGAGAAGGAGGAGGGGGAGGAGGAGGAGAAGAAGAAGAACAAGATGAGTATATAGGTATGCTCTCTAAAGTTGTAACAAGTAGATGAGGATAAATAGAAACAGTAGAATAGGTAACCCAAACTTCAGAAAGGGGAAGATGAGTAACGAGAATGACAAAAATGATAGAAGATGCTATGAATGTGGAAAACATGGACACATCAAGCTGAATGCCTGAGCTGAAAAAGAAACTAAGAAGAAACTTCTAGAAGAAGAAGTCTTTTGGAGCATGGAGTGTTGAAGAAGAATCTGATCATGGGGAAATTGTCAACATGTGCTTTATGGCCATCAAAGAAGATAACGATGAAGATTCAGGCAGTCTTGGTCTCATGGACAACGAAGGAACAAATGAGGTATGTTTACCTATATGTCCTAAATGTAATGAGCTTCAAGAATTTATTTATACTTCTCTTGCAGACATTGAGAAAATTCTAAATGAAGTTCGAAAGATGCAAAGAGAAAAGAAAGACCGGGCACTGAAATTATAAATGTATGGGTCGAAATCTGACTAACTGATGAGAGCAGTTAGGTCCTGATGGTGAAGACACAAGGTCGTAATGACGCGTCTCACGGCCATGGCCGAGGATGATTCACCCAAAGACCCTCATAACGCAGTACGAGCTGCAGCGCCCAGGAGGGTCGACTTGAAGCACCGAGAGATAGATCACAACATGCATGTTAATGACCACTGGGTAAAGGGAATTGGCCAATATATATACTAGGAAGGGGATTAGAGGAAGGGGGCTTTTTCTCCTCTCTCTTTGAACAGAAGAGAACAAAGAATTTATCTTGTAAATTAGAGAAGGCTCAAACACCTTGTTAGGGATTTTTGTAATCGTCATTATGGAATCAATAAGAGGTATCTCACAACCATTAATGGTGCTTCCTATCCCCTATTATTTATTTTTACATCATATATTAGTGATGTCGAGAATATGAGCTCATCATATATCCTCCAATCGCTTCTGTAATCTTAGTGAGTTGATAAATATAACCTAACCCAACTTTTCTTACATAAGATTCCTCAATCTAGAGTTCATTTTCTTTGGCTAGGATTTATCTTCTATCCTCTCTATTTATCTAGTTTAACTAAAGGTATCACATTTTTGGTAAAACAATTTGGCACCGCCTGTGGGGATTTCCTAGCCAAAGTCTAAGTTCTCTCTAGATCCGTCGAACCAACCAAGAGTGAAGGCATCACGCAAAATCAGAAGCATGTCGCGAGCATGAACCATTGTGGCGAAGCCTATGTATCAAGAACTCGTGAAAATACTTCCAAGTCAGTATCTCACGCAAAGTAACATCGCCATACAGAGCAATGCATGTTGTACGACCTACCGTAAAAGTGCTTCTCATTCTCATGCCTGTGGCGCGATTTATATTACTGCCCATTTGGCTCGCCCGGGACTAAGACAAATCGGGGTATAAACTCGAGGATATGATGGACTAAACAAACTATCCACCCACAGAGTACTCAAACCAAAAGTGACAGAGGCGGAATATGAAGCTAGCATCAGGTTCAAAATGTACGATCGGTGAAGGAAACACGAATAACCCTGTCACCTGTCAACCAGCCTATAAAACCCAGGTAATAACTGATTCCTTATAAATCGTCAATTCGCCTCCCCTTTTACAGGTGAAATGAAGAGCAAGGATGCCCCCCTCATAGGCACACAGGTCAGGAGATAGGCGAAGGGTATAGCCAAGAGTAAGGGTAGAATGCTGCCCCTAATGCCCCTATTGTTCCTCCCAGCAGCAAAAAGCGAACAAAGGAAAACGGATACCTCGCCTTTGGTATGAACAAAAGATGAACGGTTCGGAACGAACTGGCAGTGACAAGAAAAAACCTCCATAAGAAAGGAATTGTACGTCAGACTCGAAGGCATCCCAACGCAGACAGGACGTAGACGATTAGAGTTTTCCCATGTATTCACCATCACAGATGTGCACCACTGTCCATCCCGTCGACGGCCTCTCTAGGCCACACGGTGAAGGAACTACGCAGGCTGGGACTCAACCCGGCGCATGAATGAACCAACACACAGGCAGGGATACGTCCCTCCGCTCTCCATCACTCCGCGAGTCGCCAAAGTTAAACTAGACCTCGCTCGAGTTGCCAAAGTTAAACTCGACCTCGCTCGAGTCCCCAAAGTTAAACTCGACCCCGCTCGAGTCCCCAAAGTTAAACTCGACCCTGCTCGAGTCGCCAAAGTTAAACTCGACCTCGCTCGAGTCGCCAAAGTTAAACTCCACCTCGCTCGAGTCACCAAAGTTAAACTCGACCCCGATCGAGCCGCCAAAGTTAAACTCGACCCCGCTCGAGTCGCCAAAGTTAAACTCAGCCTCGCTCGAGTCGCCAAAGTTAACCTCGACCTCGCTCGAGTCGTCAAAATCACACCCGACCAATCTTGCCTATCACCTATACTCGAAATTCAAGTTTGTAATTTGCCGCTGCACCTATCGCCTCCTCCAGGCAGAACAACAAATGGACTAGATATATGGAGAATTTATCTAATGTATACATTGAATCAGCATGCTACTCTCACCGAATAATGTGAACAAACAAAGCAGCATATAGTGTCCTTCGCATATCTCCAATTCATTCGACACTTCACACTTACACTCGACCTCGCTCGAGTTACTTACATTCAACCTCGCTCGAACTATTTACATTCGACCTCGCTCGAACTGTTTACATTCGACCTCGCTCGAGTTACTTACATTCGACCTCGCTAGAATTGTTCACATTCGACCTCACTCGAATTATTTATATTCGACCTCGCTCGAATTATTTACACTCGACCTCGCTCGAGTTACTTACATTAGACCTCGCTCAAATTGTTCACATTCGACCTCGCTCAAATTATTTATATTCGATCTCGCTCGAATTATTTACACTCGGCCTCGCTCGAGTTACTTACATTCGACTTCGCTCGAATTATTTATATTCGACCTCCCTCGAATTGTTTACATTCGACCTCGCTCAAATTATTTATATCCAATCTCTCTCGAATGACTTACATTTGACCTCGCTCGAATTATTTACCTTAGACCTCGTTCGAACAAAGATCCGCTCGAGAAAAGCAAACACAAACCACACCAAATTCCCCAATCAAAAATAGGGACTTATTGCAGAAGGGCCCCAAATACTTAACCCTGAAAGAGAGGGAAAGAAAGAAAATCCAGGGACATACAGCCCAAAACAGAGTAAATTTTATTCAAAACTTTATACATAGGGGGCCCAAACACGCCCCCAAAAGCAAGTACAAAAAAAAGAAGAAAAAATAAGGGAATGAAAACAAATACAAAAGAACACACACAAGTCTCACTCTGCCGCACCTACTCCATCCTCATCAGCATTTTCACCTTCAGAGAGTCCATCTTCAATTTCGGCACGACCGTCGGCCTCTGGCATCCCGGGATCATAACGGCAAGAAAGCCGAGCCTCACACACCTTGTGCGAGCATCCTCAAAGACAGCCTCAGGAACACGCCCCGCCATCCACAAATCCTTGTAAATGTCTCGCTGGGCCTCAGCATGAATCCACGTCTCATACAACTGACGAGGAACGACAGCAGGGGCAACTTCTTGGGAGTTTCGAGCCAAAAGTCGGGCTTTCTCGGCCGCCACTTTATCACCCAAACTCGAGGCATCCCGCTCGAGCTCACCTATCTGCTCTTCGAGCCTGGCCTCCTTCATAGAGGACATCCCCCTCTCGGCCTCCCGCTCAGATCTAAGGATGTGCATTGTGTCTTCTAGTGCCACTGCCCTCGCCGTAGCTGCGATATAGGCACTCTCATCCCTCTCTTGTTCCGCCACTTACCTCTCCAAATCAGTGACCTTTCTGTCCCACTCCTCGCTTAATAGAGCAACCCTGGCCTCATTTCGCTCGAGCTCAACTCACAACGACGTTACCCTCGCCTGAAGGTCCTCTCACTCGGTCGCGACGCCCTTGCCCACCTCGAGTTCCTTTTCCTTGACTCTAATAAGCCCCTCGAGCTCACTGCACTTGTGGATAGACCGCATCAGGTCCTCATCCTTCTTCTCCAGCTCTTCCATAAGGGACCGACTATCACCATTCGCCCTGAGCCGCATATGCATATCCCTACACTTGTTGCGGTATTTCTCGGCCATCTTCAGAAAGATTTTGGCCCGCATCTCAGCCCGACAGGAATTCTCATTCTCCAGCATGTAGGTCTAAAAATAAAAGAAGAAAAAGAGGAGTCAGTAGGAAAAAACTCAAAATAGAGGAAGTAAAGGCAAAAGCTTACCCTAAAAGCCATCCCTTCCACACAGCGTGACAAGCCAGTGTTGCTAAGGGTTCGAAGAGACCTACTCTTAGCAGCATAACACAAGAGGTAAAACTGCTCTGCCAAATCTTCTGTGTTCTCCAGAAGGTTGACGTCCGTCGGAATCTCGAGCACACGTGAAGGGCCGCCGGCAATCACCTCAACCCTGGTAAAACACTCTTCAAACAGTTGAATATCATCAGGATCGATGTCCGAGTCGGACTCATAATCATCCACAACCACATCCTTCAATCCCTCGTCAACTAGAGGGGGGGTGTGAGCCTGCTTAGACGAGGACGAACCACTTTGAATAATGGAAGCAACCGCCAAATCCTGCCGAGGCGTCATCACGGCCCCCTTCTCTCTAGGTTCGGGTGGCACCTCTGCTCCTTGGACGGCCTCATTCACGCCCTTAGACACCGCACCAGCGGAGCTAGCCCTCAAGGGCAGATCACTCAAAGACGTCTCCTCCAATGTTACCCTCCGCCTCTTTGATGGGGTCTCTTTGACTGCATCACAAGAGGATTCACCCACCGATCAAATTGTTGGAACCAGAGAGCCTGAGCGAGGAACATCCTCAGTGCAATCAGCCCCATATTCCCACTCGAATGGCTCATTGGACTAATCTCGAGCACCACACAAAGTGCCGATCCATCAGAGGACGCCGGCTGGAGAAAGGCAAGAACAGGTGCAGGATTAGATGCCGACTCGGTCGGCGCAGCAGTGGATGCCGGTTGGCAGAAGGAAATTCTCCCACCTGTCAAAACTGTCAAAATAGAACACAACTCCACATAAGCATAAAGCAGAGAAGAGTACAAGATGAGAATGTGCGACTATGGCCGAGACAAAGCAACTTACAAACGGTGGGTCTTCACTCGAACCTCTTATGGAATTGCGTCCATTCGCGAATCCCTACCGTGTGAGGCAGAATCGAAGCCACCCATTTGTGGATGTCCCCAACTAGCAGAGGGGGCGACCTCTCAGCAGCAACAAGAATAGAATGAGCAAATAGCCAACAACCAGTCAACAAAATCACCAGATATGAATAACTAATCTACGTAGTGAAATTAAAAGGCGAAGGAATACTCACAGGCAAAATTCCATGTCTCAGGGAACCCGGCAGGGTTAGACACTAGATGCTCCGTGCGAACGAAAAAGAAACTCTCCCAGAAACGGTGATTGGTCTTGGCGTCCATTTCAATCACCAAGCTCTTCGTACCCCGATGGCGGAGGTACAACATAGTCCCCCTTTAGAAGTGGGGGATGAAGAGATGCATCATATTAGAAAAAGTTTGCATATGTACGGGGTAAGCTGGGCCAGGCACACCTCATAGAAATGGCAGAATTATCTGGACAATGGGGAAGAGGGAGCATATATCCAATGATGAAAGGGTGCCCGTAGAAGGCGCAGTACCCTGGACGATGCAGGTGAACTATATCACCTCCTGTCGGGATAAGTTCGACGTGTTCAGGGATCCTCCACTTGATTTTAAAAGCAGCAAGTGCCGCAGCATCCATCACCGAGAGCGTCGGTGCAGGTTCATCCTCGGCGGCATAGTTGAAGTCATTTTATGGCTTCCCCGGGCGGGGCACCACCTCCTCCACTGTCAGAAAACTCTCGTCTTCTGTTAGACTCACCCCCTCGTCAAGGGAGGGATCAGATTTCTCTAGAACTGGAGCATTGGCAATGGGGTTAGGGTTCAAAGAAGAACTAGCCATTGTGAATGACAGCAGAAGTCAGGAATATGGGGAAGATTTATCACGGACACAAAGGTTGCCTGTGCTTCTGAGGAGTATGGACAAGCAAAAAATAGTAGATGATTTCAGAAAATTCTTCTTGAAAACAATTTGGGTAATGCCATACCAGAATAAAAGCCTCCTATTTATAGAGACAGAAACACCAGTTTACAAAAATGAAGCGCCGCCTTTTTTCAAAAGTAATGGGAGGGGCACAAGAAACGACGGGACACTCAGAAAACGTGCGCCATAATGACACCTGACAAATTAAATGTCATTTCAACCGACATGCTGGTCTAACAGCCCATCCTGAATGTCACATCACTGCTTTTCAGGGAAATGCCCGCTCTACGGTCGAAACGTTTAGATTCCCGCGCTGATATTAGCCAAAGTCCGCCCACGGTGCTCACCCTATGCCGACCACCATAGGTGGAGGGACTAACTATATGGGCCGAAATCTGACTAACTATTGAGAGTAGTTAGGTCGTGATGGTAAAGACGCAAGGCTGTAATGACGCATCTCACGGCCATGGTCGAGGATGATTCACCCAAAGACCCTTAGAACGTAGTACGAGCTGCAGCGTCCATGAGGGTCGACCTGAATCACTGAGAGATAGATCACAGCATGCAGGTTAATGACCACTGGGTAAAGGGAATTGGCCAATATATATATTAGGAGAGGAATTAGAGGAAGGAGGGCTTTTTCTCCTATCTCTCTGAACAGAAGAGAACAGATAATTTATCTTGTAAATTAGAGAAGGCTCAAACACCTTGTTAGGATTTTTGTAATCATCATTATGGAATCAATAAAGAGGTATCTCACAGCCGTTGATGGTGCTTCCTATCCCCTCTTCTTTATTTTTTACATCATAGTTAGTGATGTCGAGAATATGAGCTCATCATATATCCTCAAATCACCTCCGTAATCTTAGTGAGTTGATAAATATTACATCACCCAACTTTTCTTACTTAAGATTCCTCAATCTAGAGTTAATTTTCTTTGGCTAGGATTTAACCTCTATCCTCTTGATTTATCTAGTTTAACTAAAGGTATCACGTTTTTGGTAAAACAAGAAGTATGAGAAATTGAGAGAGACATGCTTCAAGATAAAGTTAATGAACTTTAACTTCAACTGGATGTATTGCAAAAATCCACCAGTCACAGTTCCATCAAATCAAACCAGTCAACTTCCCGTAATTTCACATCTAGGACAAGAAATCGCTCTACATGCAATACTTGTGGCAAAGATGGTCACACTTATTAACATTTCAGGTTTAGAAATAGCATAGAAAAGTTCTCTGAAAGTTCTAATAACCCCTCTTGTTTTATTGTGGAAAATCTGGTCATACATCTAACCATTGCAGGTTTAAGAACAACAGAACATGGGTTTGACGACCCAAGACCTCTAGTCAGGCTAATACTCAGAATACTAACCATCCATGACCCATGCAGGCTTAGGTACCTAAAAATAAGTAATTTTTTTTTGCATGAACAGTACAACAAGAATCGAATAGGGAAATGGTATCTTAATAGCGGGTGTTCTAGACACATGACAGGTGACAAACGACTATTCAAAATTGTCACTAAGATAGGAGATGGATCAGTTTTGGAGACAAATCAAAAGGAAACGAAATTGGAGTTGGGAGAGTCCCTCTCATCTCATCATGTGGTATAGACGAAGTATACCTGGTAAATGAACTTGGCTACAATCTACTCAGTATAATTCAACTATGTGACAATGACTATGAGGGTTGTTTTAAAAAGCATGGTTGGTTCATTGAAGACGAATAAGTTAAAATCATTCTATCTGGAAATAGAGATAGGAATGTCTACACTCTTAGTAACATAGACAGTCTAGGAAATCAAATCTGTCTAGCTTCTATTATTGATGATCTCTGGGTATGGCATAGAAAACTTCGTCATGCTACCATGCATACTATTCAAAAACTTTCCAAACGTGATCTTGTCATTGGTCTTCCAAAACTAGATTTTTCAAAAGATCAAATTTGTGATGGCATGTCAGTTAGGAAAACAAACTAGGTCCTCCTTTAAAGTTAAAAACATAGTCTCTACTACAAAACCTCTTCAACTTTTTCTATATGGACCTTTTTGGTCCAACTAGAACTGCTAGAATTGGTGGTAGAAAATATGCTTTTGTTATAGTAGATGATTTTACTCGATTTACCTGGGTTATTTTTTTGAGTCATAAAGATGAAGCACTGAGGAATTTTGAAGTCTTTTGCAAGAAGGTACAGCAGGAAAAGGGATACTACATCTATGCTATAAGAAGTGATCATGAAGGAGAATTTGAAAGCAAAGCATTCAAAAATATCTGCAATGATTAAGAAATTTCTCACAATTTCTCGTCCCCTAGATCATATCAACAAAATGGAGTGGTAAAACACAAAAATAGAACCTTGCAAGATATGGCAAGATCTATGATTGCGGAAAACTCCCTCCCACACCACTTCTGGGCAAAACCTGTAAGCACTACATGTCACATCATTAACAAATGCCTGATTCGACCTATTCTCAGAAAGACAACATATGAGATGTGGAAAGGTGAAAGACCCAGCATCAGTTATTTTAATCCTTTTGGCTGCAAATATTTTATCCACAATAATGGAAAGGACAACCTTGGTAAGTTTGACCGAAAAAGCGATGAAGGTATTTTTCTTGGATACTCTCCCTCAAGTAAAGCGTATAGAGTTTTTAATAAACGTACTTTAACTATTGAAGAATCCATACATGTTGTACTTGTGGACACTAAACCTCGCTCAAGGAATGAAAAACTTCCTAAAGATGAGGAAATTTTCATAGTTCCAATGTCTGTCAATACAGGTGAGAACGCTCGTGATGAAGTGACTAATCAACATGATCAGTCGACTGACAGTCACATAGAAAACCAGGAGTCTCTTACAGCTGAACAATCAAGTCCCACTAAAAAGGAGCCAACATCAGTTGTTCCAAATGAATGGAAAAGTAAGCCAGGATATCCACATAAGTACATCATTGTAAATTCTCTGGAAGGGATGAAAACAAGAAGATTGCTAAACAGGACATTAGATATTGCTCTCATATCTCAATTTGAACCAAAAAAAAGTAGATGAGGCCTTGGGGACGATAGTTGGATAACTGCAATGCAGGAGGAGCTTGACCAATTTGAGAAGAACAAAGTATGGGAAGTCATCCCTAAACCTCCAAATGCATCCATTTTTGGAACAAAATGGGTTTATAGAAATAAGTTGAACGAGTATGGACAAGTGGTACGGAATAAAGCTAGACTGGTTGCTCAAGGTTATTCACAACAAGAAGGAATTGACTACGAGGAAACCTTCGCTCATGTTGCCAGATTAGAATCTATTCGTATTTTATTAGCTTATGTTGATCAATAGTGTTTTAGACTGTTCCAGATAGACGTGGAAATTGCATTCTTAAACGGTTTCATTTATGAGGAAGTGTTCGTTAAGAAACCCCGGGATTTTTAAATGAATCCTTCTAAATCATGTCTACAAGTTATCCAAAGGCTTTTATGGGGTAAAGCAAGCTCCTAGAGCTTGGTGTGAAAGGCTAAGCTCTTTTCGAGTCAAACATGGGTTTGATAGAGGTAATATTGATACTATTGTCTTTATCAAGCGATCAGCTGAAGGTAATTTAATTGTGCAAATCTATGTGGATGATATTTTTTTTGGAAGTACTAACCCATTGTTGTGAAAATATTTTTCAAACATCATGAAATGGGAATTTGAAATGAGTCTGATGGGAGAATTAACCTTCTTTCTGGGGAAAATGTACAAGATATCAATTAGCTCCCAAATAATTCCACTTGACTGTTGTTAAACGTATTATCAGATATTTGATGGGGACAGTCGACTATGGACTATGGTATGAAAACTTAAATGTCTTTGATCTCAAAGGTTTTTCGGATGCAGATTTTGGAGGTGATAAAATTGACTGGAAAAGCACAAATAGAACGTGCCGATTACTTAGAAAATCTCTTATATCTTGGCACAAAAAGAAATAAAGTTGTGTTGCCTTATCTACTACTGAAGCAGAATATCTGGATGTAGGCAACTACTGCACACAAGTCCTATGGATTATGCTTCAAATTCTAGACTATGATTTACGTCTTAATTGTGTTCCAATTATGTGTGACAACACTAGTGTTATTTGCCTTCCAAATATTATGTGCATCATTCTAGGGCTAAGCACATTGAGATTAAGCATCATTTCATCCGTGATCATGTTGCAAAAGATGAGATTGTGTTAGAATTTGTCAATACTGAAAATCAGTTAGCAGATATTTTCACAAAATCACTGCTTGAATAGAGATTTTGTATCCTTCGTGACATAATTGGTTTTTGCTTGATTCCCGTTTCATTTCTCTATGTTTTCCTATTTTATAAAATGTTCTATAAACGTTCTTCGTGATTTTTGCCTAAAATATCTCTAAGTGTGTTTGATTACTCTGAATGTGCATTAATTATCTAACTAACGGTGGGTTTACAGAAGATAACTTTTCAGTTGCTTTTCGCACGTCTCTCCAGAATCGGGGCGTCTATTCATCATCACTCACCCTCTTTTTAACCCCTCTCTCATTCATATCTCCTACTATCACAAAGAAAGATTCTATCTGCTTTCTCTTGCTCGTGGCCAAAACCAAACCATCTCCATCTTCCTGCATTGCCTAGAAGAATTATCTTCAAGAAAAACCCTCAAACTGATGATCCGGTGGATGTTGAGTCGTCAGACAGTATAGATCATTAACAGTTCGAGGATGAGTCCGGTGATTCTGAGGAAGAAATATTCATTACTCAAAAGAGGTATGGAAAATGTCCAATGGAGTCCATCCTCAAACAGTCATCTCAAACCATAGGAAAAATAGAGAGCATAGAATTTGGGCCTGAAGACAAGATGAACTTCAATGGTCCCAAAGAGAAAGAAAACTTTGTCACCTACAAAGGGAAGTCGATTGCCTATGGTCGCACTGTAAGTTTAAAATCTATGAACAAATCACATTGTAATGTTATCTCTGTGTTTGAAACTCAAAAACTTCTCTCCCTATTTGCAACTGTTGGTAACACTGTCTATGAAGAGCATGTGTGTATAATTTATACTAATGTGTTTGTGAATGAAAAAGATGACTTAGAATTTATGGTTTTGGGAACTCGCATTATTCTTGACTCTTATCAGTTCGAAAAGATCATTGCAACTAAGTTTGTTGGGTAGAGTTTCTTTGTGCAACACTCTTGGCCTGATAGTTTTGAAATGTCGTTTGAAGAAGCAAAGAGTGTTTTGTCTGAAAATCCCCCTAATATTGGTCCCAAAAATCTGAAATTTGAGCACCATTTACTAGCCCACACTATTGCTACCACCCTATTACCCCGTACTGGTTCTCTTAGCACATTGTCTATCAGGGATGTGTTTGTCATGTACTGCCTTGTGAATGGAAAGGATATTAACTGGTTTGCGTGGGTGCGTCAGTTCATGCTTGAAAGCATCAGGGATGTCTCCTCTTTTGCTAACAACTTGCCTCATGTTTACTAATCTCTCACATCATGCAAGTTATGAAAGTAGGTTTGTCTCCCTATGCCCTAAGACCATCTCCAACACATATGACAAGACTGCCTTTGCTATGATGAGGTACACTCTGGTTGAGGGAACTTGGTTCAAGAAGGAAAAATCACAAGAATCCACTCTTCAACAGAGTACTGGAGGGATTAAATCTGAAGCAAGAAAATCCTCTTCCTCAAATCAGCTGCTACTGATGCAGCAAAATATTGCAGGTATCAAGGAATTACTAACTTCTATGCAGGAACAGGTGGACAATATCGGGGAAGTGACAAAGCAAAACTGGAGCAGATGTGGCTAGATTAAGGATCACCCTTCAAGCCACTAAAGAGGCAAGGGATCAGGGCTATGCGGGATGCCACTGAGAAGTTAACCAGGGTTACCAAGGAGATTAATGCATCCAATGATAGTTTATGCACCAAAGTGATCAACACTTTGAAGTATTTCCTTACGAGGAACTGAGTGTCTGGGCTGTTTAAACAATCTTTTTTTGTGTTGTTTGATAAAACTTCTCTTTTGGCTGTGTTTGAATGGGCATACAGTCGACTATGCCCACTTTTTCCTAGTATAACTGTTAGATGTATAATTATGCATGATTTACCTATTATTATTATTAGATATTGTCCTCTATATCTCCTCTTTCCCTTTTAGATTGATGTCAAAGGGGGGAGAAGAAAAAGAGTACAAAGACACGGGGATCATGCAAATAAGGTCACAAAGACAAGGGAGCAAAGTACACACCTTGAAAGGGAAGTAACCCTTAAATTAATCAAACTCTTTTTGATTATTATTATCATCAAAAGGGGAGATTGTTAGATTTAGAATTTTAATAATGATCAATAATCAAAAGCGCTTTGACTAATGCCATTCCACTTTGCGTGTATATTCGCAACGGCTCTGATGAATGCAAGAAAGGAAAGAAAATCATCTAAGCATATCAGAGGGATCAACGACTATGTTATTCAAACTATATGTCAAATGGATACCAAGATGGAAAAAGAATCAATCAAACAAGCAATAAGGAAGGAAAGAAAATTAATCAAACAGGCAAAAGATTCTCGAGCATACTAGGAAGGAAAGAAAGCCAATCAAGAGAAATATGCGAAAGTTCTTAAGAGAAGTCAATTGAAAAGATGAAGGAGCCAAACATCAAACTAAGAATGAACTTGGCTATACCTCTGAAGCTTGATTCATGAGGTAACCCTTGGGTCCTACTCTTAGAAGATTACGCCTCACAAAGAAAAGGCCTCCAATCAATGATCTTTCGCAATCCCAAAAAAGAAATCATGTGATGACCTATAGGTTACTTTGAGTTTTAGCCTTCATTTCTATGTTCTGAGACCTCGAGTAGCTTTATTTAGCCTTCATCAATTTGCGTTCGCATTCCGTGTCTTCTATGGAAAGTTTTAATGTGGAAAATTTAAGAAAATATAAAATTTTACCTTGAAACTCATTTGAGTTGACTACGGTCAACATTATATGTAAACGGACCCGGATCTGTATTTTGACAATCCCTGTGGGTCCGTATCGTGATTAAGGACTTGGGCGTATACCAGAAATCGAATTCGGAAGTCCCTAACTTAATTTAATATAATTTGTTGAAAACTAGTAATTTGAATGCTAAAATAATTCCTAAGTTTGACCGTAGGTTGACTTTGTTGCTACTGGGTTCGGATTTTAGTTTCGCCTCACAAACAAGGTAGAGGAATTGCCAAGACGCCGATACCCTGATCTAGACATCCACTCCAGACTATTTACCTTATTTATAATCTTCTTGCGGGCATCACGCTATTTTATAATTAACCATGCTATTTGTGATAAAGATAGCTTAGAATAGGTTCATTTCACCATTTATGACTTGTCTGCAAAATTTGGTGCAAAACGGAGTTGATTTGATGTGATTTGGACGTCCGGTTGTAAATTTGCATGTTCTTGAGTTTCATAGAAAACTTCATACATTATGATGTATGATTCGTAGTTCTAGATATTATTTTGGTGTCTTGATCATGCGAGAGAGTTTATATGATATTTTTAGACTTGTGTTGATATTTGGTTTGGAGCCCCAGGGGCTCGGGTGAGTTTCGGATAGGCTACGTTGTGATTGATTTTGGACTTGGGAGAACAACCGATGACCCTCTGTTGTTGGTGTGGTCTGCAGACCTTGCCATTGTTAGGTGGGGATCGCATTTTCAATGTTTGGCCAAGTCTGTCATGACCGCATTTGCCAACATTTTGTTCGCAATTACGAAGGGGGCCTGAGAACAGCAGAGATCGCATTTGCAATCATTTGATCGCTTTTGCGAGTTCCAGCGTTCTCATTTGCGAAAAAATTATCGCATCTGCGATGACAACAGAGATGTGAATTTTTCGCATTTGCGACCGATTTTTTGCATTTGCGAACCCCATGTCGCAATTGCGACATCTGCGACTGGAAAAAAATATGAGAGATGTGATTTTAGCCTCATTTTCATAATTTGGAACCCTAGGCTCGATAGGAGGCTTTGAAGAGGGAGTTTCATCTACAAACTTTGGGTGAGCGATTCTAATCCATTTCTAATCATATTCCATCAATTTATCTTAGACTTTAACATCAAAATCATATGAATCAAAGTTAAATTTTGTGAAACTTTGTCAAGTTTTTGAAAAATAAGAAATTGAGTTTTGAGAGTCGATTTGGACTCGAATTTTGAAACTAATCACATATATGAACTCGTGGGGTCATGGGTAGTCGAGCACTATTAAAGAAGAAGTGGAGGAAAAGGAAGCTTCTGCAACTTAACATTTTTTTCTATACATTTCTAGTTCTTAGTACAAACACTGTATTCTTGAGTTTACAAGTGTCACAAAAGATAGAAAGAGTTAGAAAACAAAACAAGAGTTGTGTCAAAGTTAGATAAACACTGTTGCTGAATATCGTTGGTGGTGAACGTACTAAAATTACTACTGTTGTAAAGGCTTAGTGAAGATGTAAGAGAACCCTTGTGACCCAAGGGAACTGGATGTAGGTATCACACCGGTAATAAACCAGTATAAAATTCTTGTGCACCCTTTACTTTTTTATTTTACATAATTTACTTTTGCTGCGATCGAACCTGCTATAAAGTTTAGTCGAGTAACTCCTCTCTTAGTCAACTAAGTTTTAAAACCGGTTACAATTCACTCCCTGTACTTTCATATACTTTGTATTCAAAAAGTAAAAGAAATGGAAGGTGCTAACAAGAAAAGACTGAACGAAAACAAAGATGTTAAAATAAGTATATATCAAAACTAAAGGTGTAGCGAGTTGAAACTATTAATGCACTTCAAAAACATAGCCAAGGTAGTGTTAGAGACACCATCATATTAACTTACAAATTCGTTGTCAATGTTCTGTTGATGGTGTACCTAAAGTTTCTTATATAGACCATGTCGGTATGCATTTCATATATAATGGCATCTGGTAACCTAGATGATTTACAATTCACGTCATATCTGACAAAAAGTATTTTGGTGGTCCATGGCATCAAAATCAAATTAATTTTAAGTGGTTTTCCACAGACCGTGAAATAGTGTGTTATCAAGCCGTATAACGTCAAAATTTGCAAGGATCAAACCAATTTTAATACATATTACCCATTTGCATATTAATCAAACAAATCAATTAACGCCATTAAGATGAGATCGAACAGAAGGCAGATCACAGAGAGAGCAAAAAGTTCCTCCTCAAGTCTGCTCTTCAACTTCATCTTAAATCAATTATTTCTACATAATTTTAGACTTAAATCAGCAATTAAAAAACAAAAATCAAACATACCAAAACCATAAGGAAAAAAATGGAATATGAACAACCAGAAAGCTACTAAGGCAAATCATGACAGCAACAAATTTTTTGACTAAACCTTCAACAGCCAAATAATATTAGATATTCAAGACATACTAAAGAATAGAAGATTAGTTTGAATTTGAAAATCTCAGTACTAACTCAAAAACAGAATTGACCATATGGATGATCTGCCAGCATATATGTTGCAATTAGTTAGTAAAATCAAAAAGCAGGGAAAGGTGATGGAACCATTGCTGCATTACAGGATATTTAAACGAAACATTGGTGACAAACTTGTAAAAATACAAATTTTGTGATACGCTATGGAGAGCACAGCAGGAAGAACAGTAAAGTAAAAGTACGTAATATGTGGATAAACGCATTGAGCGAAGCAGTGATCTATCCAACACACCACTTAAGCAAAACACTCACGTCTAGCAACTAAAACTTCGAATTCTGTAATCAACAATAGCTACAGGAACATTACTTAGACTCCAGTTGAAGCCAATAAAGCTGTACAAATCGTCAAATGAGGTATACTAGATATACAACGAATTCCGAGAGAGGAATTCCTAACAAGAAACAGTAGCAGCGTGCTGAACAATATTACCTGAAAGGTCAACCAAAATGTCAATATGATCACATCAAAACAAAAGCACAGAGAATGATCACAAAGATAATCCAGCAATTCCTTTTGGTCCATGTAGATCATTTTAAGCTCAAGGAACTTGGCAACAATGCATGGTTTTAAGGATTGAAATACAGAGAATGAGCAATTGACAGAAACAACAAAATAACATCTCCAGCATATAATGTATCTATAGCTCACAGACAACATTATTTTCTTTGTATCATAAGACCATGCAAAGTTAATAGGAGTAGTATTAACCTCGGATAAGATATGATCAGAGGACCTAAATATTCGGGGGAGAGGAAAGAAATAGCCAGACACAGAAGATATATGGTCAACAAATTATAGTTGGATCTCTTGATACAAATCAATCCATGCATGTTATTGAACGGGAGAAGTTACAAAACCAAGACTTCAACTGCGACTCAGAGAGGACACCGGCTTGTTTAATGATAAAAAGTTTGAAACAACAAGATAATCGATTTGATCCGTTGTTGCAAAGTAGCTACTACAACATAGTACCTATTAGATTGTAATCATTTCTCTTATAATCATTTATTGTTAGCAAGAGATATTCAGGTTACTTTGCCATTTTCGCACTAGAATTGATAAATTAAAATTATGTGAGGGGGCTGTTCAGTAGATCAAGATTTTATGGACAACTCCGATATTACTAAAATCTTGAGTACTGACTGAAGTACCCATGTCCTAGGAGACTAGAAGTAATGATCCTAAAAAGTTCCTGATCCTACTTCAGTTCCCTTCCCTTTTTGGTTTCTAAAACATTAAAAGCAACTTTTGGCAGAGTTCAGAAGCAACCCTGCCCATTAATGGACACAGTATTTGTACAACCAAAGGATGTGCTGCAGTGGGGACTGTTCTTCCCTTAACTAGAGGTGTCGGGTTCGAGTCCTGGGTATGAAAAATCTCTTGGTAGGGAGCGCTTCACCTCGAATGGGGACCTATGCGGTGTGAATCCGGATATAGTCGGACTCCAATAAGGGTACTGTAAACCGGGTGGGAAACCAAAAAAAAAAAGACATTGTATTTGTGCTGAACTCGAGAATTTCTCTAACGATATTTAAGATATAATATATATGTATAAAAAATATTGACTACACAGTATAATTTTTGGACGAAAGCTACTCGACTGACCAGCTTCCGTCGCTGACCGTATTTATATCAGGCTAAACCTTCAGAAAATCATATTCCCCAAGTATTCCCACTAAAATTAACAATCAAAAAGCCCCTAATTCATTTGCACACTAAATTAACTAGATCTAAAATCAGAACTAAAAGAAACAGACAGCCCACAAAGCAAAAATAAACTACGGAAACAAAGGGATTGTGGGAATAAAGGGATTTTATGATATTCAGATGGAAATAAACAGGTATATAACAAAACCCTAACTACGTGAACTACTCAGAAAGATGACCTATTTGCCAAGATAAAATAGGTCAAACTCAAACTTTTTGGTTGTTGCCAAGGGAAAATGTGCAAAAATATTCAACTTTGGTAATTAGCAGGTTCAAAGATTGATGCCTTCATTTCAGTAATTGATTCATCCCAACACACCAAATTCCCATTATTCATTGCCGCTACAATGTCACCTGAGTTAACGGGATTTATAATCCTATCTATCCCTGGGATGACATCAACATTCCTTTCTTCAATCCATTTCTCCAACCCATATCTGTAGTGTAGGTCAAGTTAGTTGGGTCCTTACTAATAATGACAATTGATTATAACCTTGAAAACAACATTAATGGAAGCCCCATTTCATTAAAAAGCCTTTCTTGTCTTATCAAAGTAAAATATTACATCAAGAATAGAATTGCCATTTCTTTCTTTTGATTGCTAGCCAACAACACCCATCTTTGTCTTATTCTTTATATTTTTCCACCTAGAATCCTTTGTTGAAAACATCTCAACCCTCTCTCCATTTTGGGGAGGTGATGCATATACTTTGACAACCAAAACCCCTTCAATTCCATAGGCTAAACCGATTGACGCAGGAGATATTTCTCCATCAACTTTTGGAAGTTCCAATATTTCATGAGTGCAAGGATTCCAAAGGGTGATTATATCACCCATTGGTCTCATCCAAGGACAGCTCTGAGGTAAAGTAAGTGAAGCTCTTGTCTTAGGCCCCCAAATATTTAAGGCCCCAAAAATATAAAGTACTACTATATTATTATATACTATATGTAATTTATATTTATATAATTATTTATAAAATATGTTAAATTCTAATATTCATTTAACATTTAGTAGATGTAGGATTGAATGAGTTAATAGGATAAAACTTTTTTCTCACTAAATTAAATAATATATTTATCTTCTCATCAATTCTACTTTTCTTTCTTTCTTTTTTCATATCTTTTACTATTTTACTTTTTAATTTCAAATCAAATTCTCTAAATTAGCTATTCCTTTTTGTCACGTTTGATTGTCCACATATCAGTAATCAAGTTCTTTTGTGTCTCATTTTATTTAACCAAGAAATCTCAGAGACAAGTATCATAAGGTTCAAAACACGATCGATAATAGGCACAATCCTTTTACCAAATCATTCAATGCTATATTTTTTATAGGGAGTTCAATACCGCATGACTTACGCCTAACCCACATATTATACAGTGTTCTCTCAGCACTTCTTTTTGTCTCAATATTATATGGATTTTATGAAAGAAATTTCAGTGTCTCTTAATATATTTTAGTTTTAAGCCAACAGTTTCGTTGAGCCGACCTCATTAATGATCAACAATTATTTATAGACCAATGCAAATGAACGTGTTATTCAACCATGTTCATTCACATTTGGTAACCAAATAACACATTCACTGATTGTTGTCTTATCCTAATTTAGACTCTATAAAATTTGATTGAGAATAGCAGAGGGATAGACATGTGGCTCGATTAGGAGACTAGGTCCCCAAAATTTTTTAATAATGGATTTTATGATTTTATTTCAAGTTAGACAAAATTAAAGTTTGCAAAAAAAAAAATTCAAAAATCTTGGACAAAAGAAAGAAAGAAAAAAAGAGTATCTACTCTTTAACACTAAAAATATTTTAGAACTTTGAATTAAATTACTTAGATCTTCATATTAGTAACAATATTTTTTACAACAATATCAAAGGTAACATATTAAAAATACATGTTTTACATCCAATTTATTTAAGTTACCTATTACTAATTTAAATGATAATACTATTATGTGACTTTAAAGGTTTTATCATTTAAGCATTTTATATTATAAATAAGAAATATGAAAAAATTGCAACACTATCTTTTTTTTTTGCATTTGTGTGAATATATACTAATAAAAAAATATAAAATCTCTTATTAAATTTTGCTTTAGGCCAATAATTTTATGGAGCTGCCATTGGTCTCATGGCTACACATATGATTCCATTTAGAGTACCAACTACACTCATCTTCTTGAAAAGTCTTGAAAATGTGATTTTCAAATCATTGTTGATACTTCTATCGAAACAACTCAATGTGTGATTAGCAGTCTCTAATTCTTGGGAATGAACTAAAATGGTTGATGGTTTCTTTAATAAAATCTTGTATTGATTTTCAACAATGTAATCATCATTTATTAAGTTATGTCATTCCTTGCTAACTAGTTTTTTTCTATAGATGACCTTCAAAGGCAAGCGTAACCGAATACTTCAAATAATTTCTATTGGTAAAAAAGTTGGTTTATTAGTGGGTTTCACCATTTTTGATTTATGAAGAAGAATGAAATGGAGAGAGATGAAGAATCTTGTCAGTAATTGTTTAGGGAAAAAAACAAAACAGAGAGATGAAGAATCTTGTTTCATTTAACAAGAATGTTGACAAAGTTTAAATTCTTGACAAGCGTGGTGTAGAATTTGAGAGTTGTTTCTCTTGCCATGATGTTATTAAATCTATTAATTACTATTTAGTCCCTTTTTCACTCTTGAGGCCCCTTCTCCCTACAGATTTTCCTACCACGTCCACCCTTTCACCTAACAACTATTTTCCAAGTTTTCTTATTCCACATTTTATTTGTTTTGACAATAATTTGTGGAAGGCTAATTGCTTATTTTTGTTAAAATAATATTTTCTTTGATCCTTTTTGGGTATAAAATTATCCTAATAATGTTCCTATTTCTATACTATGCTTCACATCTCAGTGAAGAAAATGCGCATTGATTAATTGAGAAAAAAAGGTTGCCGGTCTAACTAAGTTAGTTTACTTAATTTGGTGTAAATTTTGGATGCGATAACTATTTACTTAGGTAGAAATTTAGGCGTACTTGAAATTTACTTATTTTGTATATTGACTCATCTGTGTATTTTTCATGAATTCCAACCACACCTACTGTATTGTTGTATGTCATTCATAATGAGTTTTGACTCTAACTAGTCCAAATCACACCCAAATGAGTAACAATTAAATTTGATTGTTGTATGTCATTGTCTCCTTATACAGTTGTTTACCCTTAAAAATGAGTAATAATTAAGGATGCGTGATTTAATTCAATACGAATGAATTAAATTAAAAAGAGAATGAACAATCAAATCAATCGTGATGGAACAATTAAGCTTGTTCATAAGTTGAACACTGAAACCTGGTCTCGATCGAACCCCCCATATGGGTTCGGTTGCAATTAAAGAAGAGAATAACTGAATAACACTTTGAATAATAGCTAGAAGACAAAAATGAACTTTTATTGCTTTGATATACGTGCCAACAGTGGTCTCTAATGAATAAATTCTCCCCTTTATATAGTAGGGCAATTTCAATCCAAGTACAAGAATAAATAAGGCAAAAATCTTCTTTTTCCGGTAAATGTCGATCTGCAGTTGATATCAAATAGAATTTACGCGGTAATATCCGGTTAAAGGCATATATTACGGTTCCCCGCTCGTCCTGCTCAACCGTTTCTCTTTTTCTTCGATCTCGAAAATTTGCTTAGTTCGGACTCGTTTTTTAGCCATGCCCCGATCTCAGATGCACTATTCGTCCCACCCCCCCGCGAGATCCAAAACAATGAACCGTACGACTTCGACCGAGGCCATTTCTCTTTCCTCGATCTCAAAACTTTGCTTGGTTTGGATCCGTTGTTTAGCCATGCCCGATCTTAGATGCACTGTTCGTCCTTCCCTCCCCCCGAGCTCCAAAACAAGGGACCCTACGACTTCGCTCGAGGTTCCCTCGCGTTCCTCTATTAGGGAATCGGGGATAACATGATCCTCGATTTTACCCGCATACAGATAGTCATCTCACTTCTCGGAGAGCAGATTTATCGAAGCGACGAGAAGTGATTAATTAACCCCGGTTCCTTCTTCTGTACGCTACAATTGGGTTGACGGGTCAGTGAAATGTCCCATCAGTCGCGTCATTCTAACTTCGGACGTGTGTCAGCCATCGGTTGACCGCCCTCGAATGTGAAACGTCATGCATTAATTACCTCCCCTCTATAAAAGCTTCGGTCTTTTTCTCACTTTTTTACTTTTCGATTCCAGAACTTCTTGATTTACCCCGAACTTCTTATTCTTTTAACCCCTTCAAATCTTCACACATTGTTCTTCATATCCCCATATCTTCATCCTCACATCTTCAAGTCTTCATACTTTATTCTTGAACCTTGAAGTTTTTCCTTCAAATCATCATCCTCCTCTTCAAATCTTCATACTTTCCTTCATATATTATATTTCCAAGAACTCGGTGGCGAAGACTTCGAAATTCGTGCCTCAGCAGACCATCCCTTCAACTTCTAACCCGGCCACGGATGCTGAGATGGCCATACCGGAAGTGGCCCCGGAGCCTCCTATAAAGAGTTTCAACCCGGGAGGCTGCTACATAGAAAACGACTTCAAGGTTGAAAAGTCTTCTAGGAAGGGGATCGAGGCGAGGAGGTGTGGAGGTACATATGCTCCATCACCGAGGACACGATCCCCACGGTTCGGGAGGACTGCAAGTGGCAGGGAAAAGAAGTGGTTGTTGTTGATACCCAATTTTTTCCTCATATATATATATATATATACACACCTTCAAAATAGTTCACATGCATCATCATTTGATCTACAATCATATACAAGTATTTTTTTATAATTTTCCATAATTTTTAAAGGCTTTAAATAAATTCGTTTTTGCATTTTTTTATATATAAATATCTAAAGCTAAATTGCACATTTTACAATAATAGCCCATATGTGCTTATAATTACATTATTTATGAAAAAAATAATCTTTTATATTTTTATAGTGTTAAATAATTATTTTTAATCATTTTTATGCACAAATGATATTTTTGTTAGTTATTTATTATTTTTTATAAATTATTTATTTATTAAATTGGGTATTTAAAATCTGGCTCCCAATTTTCAATTAAATCTGGACCTAAACTACCCAAACTTGCCTAATTACCTAAGCCCAATACCCTTACCCACTTAATAAACCCGACCCAACCCTGCCTAAATCTCAGTCGTTGATTATAAATGATTAACAGCTCATAAACAACCCTCCCTTTCCTTATATCGCCGCCCCCGAACCCTAATCGCCGCCTCTATTCTCCTCCTCTGATGAACCCTAAGCCTTCGCCTCACCAAAATCTCCCCGAAATCCCGTTCGTAATGGGATTCTTTCCCCATTCACTTACCATTTCGATGGATTTCCTTTATTTGGTGATTCTTTATAGAATAACTTAGTACTTGCCTAAACATGGCAAGTACACCACTTTGATTCTGTCCTAATCAATTTTCACCTCTTGAATCTGGACGACCTTAAGTCCAAACGCGTTATTTTGTACCGCGTGAGCCCCATTTGCTCGTATCTCGCTGATTCGTACTTAATCCTAAGGTTAGGGTTTCAAATTCTCTTTTTGATTCGAACCAAAAGTGGTTCAAGCTTTGATTTTTAGTATTATTTCGTCTATATTCACTTTATTATGCATGAATCTGCCTATAGTTATTGATTTCTTTTACTTACCCTAAATTAGGGTTTCTGACTTTCTTAATCGAACCAAATCTGGTTCAATTATGTGCTTCTTTTAGATAATTTCCTGTCTATGTTCATTTTATGCATTATGTGATTCTTTGCCTTATTTTCTACCGATTTTGTTGTACTTTTACCTAAAATTTAGGGTTTCAACTTTACTGATTTATGTAGTTGAACTTTTGGTGCTTAATGAACTATTTTCCATGTTTATATTCTAATTTTTTCACTATTTAAACCCCTCCCACTCCTCTTTGTCGAAAGGTTTTCTAAGTTGGAATTTCGAAAAATCTTTAACTACTATAAATTGAAGTTGTGTGCTTCCACCCTTGAATAATCTTGTTTTGTGTTTTGATTCCTGGTTGGCTGAAAGCTAAGGCTAGAAATCTCCAAGTTCTTGCTTCTGTCTGGTGATATTCACCACGCTTTTGGATTCCCTTCTTCCCTGTTTCATCTTAACTAGTAAGTTATTAGACTCTTTGTCGTTTCATTCTGATTTCTATTAATGTGTTACTTCAATTAACCTGTGCTATCCTAAATGTTATTACATTGTGGTTTGAGACATGCTTAAGCTTATTTTTGAGTTGATTAATCAAATTTTGCTTAGAACTCTATGTCGTTGGTAACTATCTCTTGAAGCTAAGCTTCTTATGAACCTTCTTTGAACATATTTTTATATCTCCTTCTATGGACTAGTTAACTACGCATAAATGTATGCACTAATAGAATTATAAGTCTGTTTGTTGAATCAGCTGTAAGGTTTCTTGTTTGATCTTGTTTATCATACCTTGACTGCCCTAATCAGTTTTAACATGTCCTAATATATTTCTAATTAATGTGATTCCTTCCTATGACATTAATCCATGCACTTAGTCTAATCTGGATCCTCTGTTAACACTCTGAATCTGCTTATGAACTTGCCTTGTTAGCATGTTACTGAGTTTATTTCCTGAAGCTTGACTAAGTCTGACTAAGTTCAAACATGTCTACTATTTGTTTGTATATGTTCAGTATGTGATTCTGTCTTTCAGTGGATTCCATGATCCATTCTACTTCCCCATATTCCTTCACTATCTGGTCCTTTTGAATTCATATTCTGAGCCGGCTGAAAGCCAAGGCTATTTAGGTCCTGTCTTTTGACCTCCCTAGTGTGAGCACTACTCAGGGTCCATGCGATACCCTTGTGAACTCTGACACACTAGAAGTTTGGGTTCTATATGCCCAGCCTTGAAATATGGGTGAGTCACTCAACAATTGGTCATGTTGTATCTATGAACATGGATTTTGGAGTTATTGTGAGTTGAAGGCCTGGCCTGTCCAGGTGTATTTGGGCCTGCTGTAGGCTCCCTATAGTTACACTTACTTTGTAATTTATTACATTAAATTCTGGTCTGTAATAATTATTTGTAATAACAATTCTGGGGTGTTAGTGAAATTGAGAAGGGGTTCTTATTTTACATTTTGCAATAAAGTTGGGTAGACATTCTGCCTATAGGTCCAACAGTGTGCTATTATATGTGATGTGTTAGAAATCATGCCTATAGGTAACTTATTATGCTTAGTCATCCTATATGGGTAGCCATGCCTATAGACTTATGCTTAGTTTTGTTATGTTCTACGTTGCTTGCTAGAGACCATGCTTATAGGAAATGGTGTGGTCCAATACGTGTACAAATGCCTGTTTACATACTGTTCTGTTCAAATTATAGAAATCATGCCTATAGGATCTAAAACTGGATCAAATCATAGAAATCATGCCTATAGGATCTAAAACTGAATCAAAATTGTAGAATGCACATTTACAAGCCTGAATCTGTTTAATTGTCATCTCTGCCCTTTATTCACGAGTTTCCAAATATTGTGCTATTACCCTCACCAGAAAACATGCCTATAGGATTAAAACAAGTAACTCTGGATCTGTTTATGTGACTTGCCATTATTTTTCACTATGCGAAACACCTAGATACCATGCTAATAGGCTTAATCGTATTATGCTAAAATCAGTAGGCAAACTTATGTAGGTTCTAATAATCGCATTAAGAAACTAATTTTGTACATGCCTTCCTGCTTGTTCATTCAACATCACATAGATATCATGCCTATAAGATTCTGCAATTAATAAAATCTGTCAATGGTAATCAGTTTGGCATGCATTTGCTGTCTAAATGCGGAGGCTAACTTGAGCCCACACTTGCTTATATTTGAAGTCCTAACTGTTTCTGTATGTCGCTTAGTATTTTTCCTTTTGGCAGCCTAAGTTAAGGTCTAGAACCACCCTGAAATAAAGGTCCAAATTCCTCATGGACCATAGGCATGGGACGGTTAGTGCACGCATATGGTACGACTTAGAATTAAATAGAGCGCTTTAGGTAAACAACTTAAAGATAGTAATCGGGTAGCAGGAGATGATAGTCTGTGCTCGCTGAATAATATGAATAACACCTCGACTTGAGGAGTTCGAAGTATTATTTATGTTGCATTGGGTGATCCTTTAGGCTAAAAAACTTAGGACCCCCCATTTCTATTTAAAATTAATCGTTTATTTCATTTGTCCAAATTCATTTCCCTTAGACTAATTCACATAATTCGAGTTCGTCCGAGAACCACTGTTTTGGACCTCGAGGAGTGCCTAACATCTTCTCCTCAAGGTAATTTTAGCCCTTGCCCGATCTCTGGTGACGCAAACTAGTAAACCCGATTCATTAGCAAATAGGTTCTCCGACGCACCTTAATCCGTTAGGTGGCTACTCTCTCTTTTAATACCCTTCCTTTAAAAGAGTTGTCAATGTAGAAACCCAATTTCGCGAGAAAAAGGAGCGCGACAGTCGTCCATGGTCCTGATGAGGAGCGCGACAGTCGTCCATACCATTGACCATCTACTTCGTCTCTATAGCCCCTGAATTTTTAGATGGGAATTAATCAAGATCGCTCGTCGGGAAAAGAAAGCTCCATTATCAAGCATCGACAAAGATAGAGATCGACGCTAGCAAGGAAGATTCGTTCGGGTGAAGACCGAAGATCTCATTTCCCCCGAGTTCCTGTCATTACCTAAAAAGTGGACCCTGGCCCGTAAGTTTCTCTCCTTTCTGGAGTATTTAGAATTTCTTTTGGACTTTAGTTCTTCTTTTTTGTTTCCCGGTTCTATCATCATAAAACGGTTTCTCGAGTCCCCAATGAAGTCCCCCACTTCAAAGAGTTGGTCGACGTGATCTGTAACAACTGTCCTACTTTGAGCATGAATGGCGCAGACTCTCGAATGGCAAGTGGGAGGCCTGTTCCCATGGTGAGTGCTCTCTCCCCGTTCAAGTTTCCCTTCATATCCAACTGTCAGTTTTTATAAGTCCCTCTTTTCCGTTCATAGGTTTTCCCAAGAACACTAAGCTCCGGGCAATGGACAAGGACGAGGCTTCGTCCTCACTCGATAAACCCTCCGCTTCGAGTGCTTCTCAAGCCGATGTCCAGGGTGACCCGCAAATGTTGTTTTCGGGGTTGGTTGGCAGATTGAGGTTGATGGAAACCTGTGAGTTAGCGTCGACAGGGTCGACAACCGGGATACCATTGGCATCAACAAATCATTGCTAGGTACCATACTATTATTTTTTTCGCGGTGGCCTGACTCGGCATCAACGTTCAAGTGAGTAGATTAAGAATTTGACATCCTTAGGTTAACCTGAAATCAAAATTCAAAGAACAAGAGTAAAATAGGGTTTGTTATGGATATTCATATCAAATCACCACTATGTATCCTTAGCCCCACGGTGGATGCCAAACTGTTTACCCTTGAAAATGAGTAACAATTACATTTGTATGCAGTTTTAAGGATACCTTATTTAATTCAATATGAATGATCTGAGAATAGTAAATAATAAAATTAAAGAGAGAATGAACGATCAAACCTATTACGATGGAACAAAGCTACAAACTCGAAGGGAAATGAGAACCGAAAGATATTATGAACCTTCCTCAGAAATTGAGAAACAAAACACACAAGATTAGGTATAGGGAACTGCACTCAACATCACAATGTTGCGGCGTGAAACCCGATCCAGCTGTGATACCATTGCGGCATGCAACCTGATCCAACCATGATACCTATGATGGCGTGCCACCCGATCCAAACAATATACCCGTGGGGGCGTGCCACCCGATCCAAACATAATAATCTATAAGAAAATACTTACCGAGCAAAAATGCTCATAACTACGTAATAATCGAATATCGACCACAAGCACACAAAGTGCATAATACAAATCCTAGGGAGACGGATAGCGCCTTATGCTACGAAACTCAAGCGCAACCATGGTGCAATAAATGACATGTATCTCGAGAGTCATCCTGGTCTCACAACACCACCAATTACACGGAATCTCAAAACGAGTGCGAATAATCAAATCACCTCACAACCCAGCTGGCATAATATAGATTACACGGAATAGTTGACGACATAAATAACATCCAGGGCCCGAAGATTCCTCCGTACATGATGCTAAACTGAAATGAACATATCTGGCCTGATTTGGAGCCCACATTCACATTGAGATCCACCCACGGACCTCAAATTGATCCTGACCGTACCTGCATTGGGCTAATAACCTTTCAAGGATCCACACTAACTCTTTTTCCCATGACACACAAAAACACCCGTCAAATTTGGAGTAAACTTCCACAGTTCACAACCAAATGAACCGAGCACCCTTCAAGCATAAATTCTCACATTAGCGATAGTACCATAATCTCCATACTTGGTTCCAGTCTTCAATCAACTAAGTCACTGAATGTCATATTTATATGATCCTTCTGTGGGATATGCTCCCACAACCTCCGCACCATGTAATAAGTCTGCACATCCATACCACCAGCCATACTAATGCCATAAAGAAAATCAAGGATCTGCCAATCAGAACACAAAGCCTCTTACACAGGACACCGATCTCAGATGACGCTAAAGACAATACCATCTTACTATAAACATCTGAATCCTTTCCGGCTCATCCGAGCTCGCGACATTCTTGTCAACACCAAACTGCAACCTTGATCCTCAACTTTCAAATTTCATGTCGCTCACCGCACCTATCCTACCAATGCGCGAGAGCACAAGAATTCTAACATAACTCTTGAACCACTAATATATTACACACTTCATCATATAGAAACCTTTAATTTAATCATTTCAAGAGAACCATTGTAACACGTGACTGAATTCCCATAACTGCACAAAATACCAACCTCGAGTAGCAGTCTAAACCACAATAATTCTTTCGGGATCCATCTACATATAACAGGCCATAACACTCGAATGCTTCCATATGAAATCAATTACGGCAGTCGTCAAGCCCTGCACTTACCGCCACAAATCACATGCATAACTTAACACGCTGAAGGAACTGATCATTGCCAATATCATGCCAATTCAACCGTTGCTAACCAAACCAACTTCTTCAAATTTACTCTGGATCTTCCTTAGAAATAACAATGGCCCCTTCCACAATATAACGAACTCAATCCGCACTCATCTTGAGGGACCCCATTTCACGAGACCACATTGTCTCCATAACCCACGAACCATCTCATACTCTTCTAGTGCGCATATTCGCGTCTTCAATTGGTACACCCATTCTGATAATTTCTCCATGAATCCGAAGTTATTTTCTCCCACTCCTCAATTGATACACCACAGAACAAAGATAACATAGAACACTCTAAGCCCCCTTTTCCTAATCCACTGCAAAGCTCGGTACTTAACCATACTACGGGCTTGAAATATGCAGGCACCACACTTTAACCTTTGTATCCACTAGGACTGTTGTTGAGAGTCACCCACTCTAGCTTGGTCCCGAATATAATCAACTCGAAGGCTCTGCTAGCACATGGATACCCCTTCCAATAAGCAACTAGCTGAATTCCTTTCCTTGTACATTACATCCACACGAAGCATAGACTCTGAGTCTACCCAAAACCTCAACATGAATCGATAAGCCAAAGATAGCAAACATTCCTCAAATCCTTTGCTCCAATCATCACTGATGTTTCCTTTCCTTATTCGTAATAACCTAACCAATACACCAATAACCAGAAACTGCACAAATAGACAACCACCCAATCCAATTATAGACGGTGGGGCTCTCCCACTTAGCTTGAAGCTACAATTACATAACACTAGGTCCCACCGAGATTCCTTCTTCCCCATTGACATCACCTAGAAGTCCAACAATGCATTCCATACTCGAAGTTATGTTGTACCCTTCTTCATATCAATCAACTACTTTCCGTTGTATCCAACTTCCTCCGCATAGCAGCCAATATTCCAAAATTACGCCCGTAGACCTAGTCACTGTCCACCATGAATCCTAAATCACTCTAACTTTCCTTAAGGCGTGCAACTATCCTACCACCGAACCCATGTGCCACTCTCCCACTTTGGTTAAACCATATCCCTTAAGCAACTCCTCTACTCCCGCCTTTCATACCTGGCCTTCTAGCAATTCAACCACCGCAAATCACCTCCCATATGTCCTTCCTCGTCCTTCGCTACCCAATTGTTACCTCAAATCTGAATCCATCTCTCTAACGCTTGAGCTAATAAATTTCCACAAACTCCAATCCTCCTAGAAGATCATCCCTCTCGAGCCATCAACATTAAAAATACCCCGTTCGATTATGAACAGCTGCACATCGCGATTTCTAAAAACCACTTCCCCGACATCATCTCAAAATACCCCCCCCCCCCCCCCCCCTCCTGAAGGCGAACTGAAGAAAACCATAACACCAGTGAACTCATTCATCTAGGAAAACGGCACCACATCACAGATGAAAATCCCACCATGCTCAAAATTACCCAGTCTCATCATTCCCTCAACCCAAATTTGAATATTCCTAGTTCGATTGCCCTTCCTCCGCCGGAAATAAAATACTGAATATCTGAATCATGCACTGAGTAAATCCTCCTTCCAGGTCATTCACCGACTCAACACCTAGACAATAATACTTCCTTGCCACAAATATCGTGCGACAGTAGTGCACGAATCATCATAACGAACCTTAAAACCTTAGATAACACTAATACTGAGCTGAAATGACAGGACGGCCTCCCGCGATACGGCTGTAATACCCAATCAAAAACGCAGGTAGAAACATCCTGCTCCATATATGTATTACCATTACAGTTCCTCGATTCCCATTCTAGCAAGCGCTTCACGTCTCATAAGCTTGAATGGGAAAGAAATAAAGGCACCAGTCTCGAAAAAATCAAATTGCACGATGGGAAATCAAGAAGGGAAGTGCTCCTAACAGCCTTGTAGCCTCTCGAAGATAAGTACAGACGTCTCTGTACGGATCTACAAGACTCTACTAGACTCGCTCATGACTCGTGAGACATAAGTAAACCTAGTGCTCCAATACCATGTTGTCACGACCCAAAATTCGTTAAGGTCGTGATGGCACCGGACACCACCGCCAGTCAAGGCAATAATAAATACTTAATTGGGTTATCATTTTATTAAATAATCGTATTTTCCTTCGATTTAAATAGTAAGGAATGGAGCTTTACAAAGTAATAATAATACCTTTAACCACTTCAGTACATAACAACCCATAATCATCCCAAAACCCGGTGTCACAAGTGCATGAGGATTTAATTAGGAATATAAAAAAAACTACAAGCAATGTCCGAAATATAAATTGGTCAGGAAAAATGTAAATACTCTGTAGGAGACTCTGCTGACTGCGGGTCGACAAATGGAGTGCGGCTCACCTGGATCCCCGCATGTATACACGTCTCTGCTCTCACAGGGCCTTTAGACATATACGTACTTGGACAAAAATGTGAAGCAAGTGTAGTATGAGTACGTAAGCAACGTGTAGCCAGTAAGTATTTAGCCTAATCCCAGAGAAGTAGTGACGAGAGGTCAACATCGACACTCACTAGTGGTCCAACAACAAAAGGTACAATAAAGAGATAAGTAAGCATGAGGCAGAGTAAATAATGAAATAAACAAGTATAAATCATGTGGTACAAATCCCCCTCTTCACAGAGAACTCAAGCTCTTTATTAGAAATTCCCTCCTTAACTGGAGCATATATATAGATATAGTGGATCTCGTCGAGTATCTTACCATAATTCAGATCCAGGAACGTACATATATAGTGGATTCTTGCCAAGTTTTACGCATGATTTTATGAGGATAAGATGTAGGAAATGCCAAGGCGTACTGCCTGATCCAACATAATAATAAAACTTTTACCTGTCGAGGGTAAAACGGCGTGAACCATAGATGCATCTATTAACCTGCCGATGCGAACGACCCGCTCCCATGAGAGCGTGGTACATATATCCCGCTGAGGCGAATGGCCCGATCCTGTTAGAATAAGAAGTGTTGATGGGTCCTTGACCCCACTCATGAATGAACGTGTGAGTTGAAAATTCTTTAGTAAAAACCTTTCAATGAAATGCATATATACATATCGGAGACATGCTGTAATGTCACGACCCAAATCTCCCTCTGTTGGGCATCGTGATGGCACCTAATCTTACGTACTAGGTAAGCCTAATATTCAGGAATAACAACAATAATAAATAGATCTAATACTTTTCTGAAATAAATAATTCCTTACACATTTTATATTCCCAAAACCCAGAAGTACAAGTCATAAGCTTTTAAGAATTTACACTAAACCCCTAAATACCACTGTTCAGAAATAAGTGCAACAGTGCATACAAAAGATAAGATGGTGACTCCGAAACCGCGAACGCTGAAACGGTTGTACCTTGAGTCTCCACAACAGCAACCGTGCTACTATCAATCACTCGGCCGGCTAGGCGAAAACCTGGAATCTGCACAAAAATGTGCAGAAGAGTAGTATGAGCACACCACAGCGGTGCCCAGTAAGTATCAAGACTAACCTCGGTGAAGTAGTGATGAGGACTAGTCAAGACACCCACTAGTCTAATAAAACTGAACAAGTATCAATATAGAAATCAAGGAAATAATGATATACATAAAGGCTACGCAATATAGCTAACAAGACAGTGAATTCAATAAAGAAGGAAAACAATAAGTATCATCGAAAATCATGAAGTAACACAAAGACTGAATAAATCATAAACAAATCCGGCATGTAAATATACAACACGAGCATGTAATGACTCAACAACTTCATCCATTTCTACATCAAATTCATAATCATCTCCACGAGGTTTCGAACCTCGGAAAAATCATCATTTACGGGTCCCAATATCCGAACCCTAGCACTTGGCAACTTGCGCCTTCATTCGAGTACTAACTGCACGGACGACTCACGTGCCAATTGGGTCATTCCCACCCATATGGTTAGCACAACAAGAGTATTTATATTTGACAACAACAAGTAGTCCTGAATCCATTAATAGTACTTAACTACGTGTATGCTTGTACAGGTGTCCTAACTTGATTTCAACAACCAATAGACATAAGAAAAACAAAGGGGAAACACGTACATTTCCATCTCATAAATTTCCACACGAATGAACTCACACGGTAAGTGTTCCAGTACACAATATCAACAACAAGGAATGGCCCCAGGACAACACAATTATCATAAACAATCCCTGCCATAGCCCACCTTGTCACGCCACGTGTGCAATATTAAAGTATATGCCCGCCTTGTTTCGCCACAAGCGCATAAACATGTTCCCACCTTGTCACGCCACATGCGCAACACTCAATCTCGTATTCCGCCTTATCACGCCGCATGTGCAATATAAGTAGTAAACACGGCACGGAAGAAACCTCGTGCAAATCCTCATATCAACAACCGCACGGCAGAAACCTCGTGCATCACCACAACCAGTACAACAAAAACAACAACACGGGCAACAGTTCGGAATACAATTAATACATCAACTCAATAACCTTCGATCACAAGATAGGCAAAACTAGTTCACGAGAAATAAACATAATAAGGAGAGCTAGGCATATTGAGAAATCACTCCACAAGGAAGGAAAATAGCATGTAACAACTGCACCTAATTACACGGGTTAACAACAAGAAATCAACACAAATCCGATAAATCCATATAAGGCAAGTCACGAAGGTATAGAATATCTAAACTTCCTTTAAGTTTGAGCAGTTACGAGAATATTCAAAAATTTCCACTTAAGGACAAGCAGTAGAGAATAATCATAACTTCATTTAAGACCAAAACAATTAGTTTGAGATGAAGATAATTGCAAATTTGAGATACGCAGTTAAGAAGATATAGCATGACAGTAAAGGAAATAAACCTTCAGAAAAGTCAATTAGGAGTCAAGTAGGCAATAGGAGTAAATCCAAAAGTAAGAACTTCCACATTTAAGCAAATAAAGATGACACTAGAAATTATGAAATTCAATCATGCTAAAGACACTTCATACTCGGCGAATATAAGGATCTAAGATTCCTAAAGGGTCAACTTTCCAGAAATAAGTCCGAACATGCGCTCGTCACCTCGCATACACGGACTAAAATCAACATAGAAGACTCAAATACTAAGAGGTAATTCCCCCACACAAGGTTAGGCAAGATACTTACCTCAAAGATGACAACCTAGTACTCAAAAATAGACTTCTCGATCGGGAAGGCCTCCGGATGGCTCAAAATCAACTCAAACAACTTCAAAATACATATAAAACGTATAAGAAACGATTTTGAATAATAAAGTCTCAATCTTTACAAAATCATAAAAATCGACCTAAAAGTCGACCCCCGAGCCCGCACCTCGGAACCCGACAAATTTGACAAATTCCGATTACCCATTCTGATACGAGTTCACCCATACTAAATTTTTCCAATTCCGATAACATTTGGTCTTTCAAATCATGATTTCACATTTTAAAAGTTTTCTTTCAAAATCCATAATTCCCTCAAACCAAAACACAAATTAAACGATAAAAACAAGAACTAATTCATGAAATATAATTAATTATAGTGGAAGAACACTTACCCATTAGATTTGTGTGAAAAACCCTCAATGAATCGCCAAAATTCGAGCTCTAGAAGTCAAAATATGTTAAAAATGGTGAAACCCCGATTTTGTAAAACTTATATTCTGCTCAGACGTTAAATGTATCGCGATCGCGGAACATGGTTTGCGATCGCGAAGAAGAAAGAGGAAAGCTGCCCAAGTTGTTCATCGCGAACACGACAAGGAGTTTCCGAACGCGTAGGAGGAGAACAGGAAGCTATATGATCGCGTACTGAAGAATGCGAATGCGAAGAACAAAGTTTGGGCGATCAGCAGGGACACATCGTGATCGCGAAAGAATCACTGCGATCGCGATGAAGGAAAAATGGGCGGGGAAAACAGAACACTACGCGATCGCGGCTTGGGCTGCGATCGCGAAAGAGGGCAACAGACACCAGAAACAGCAGTTCAAAAATTGAAGAAAAAGACCCGTAGCCAATCCGAAAAACATCCGAGGCCCCCGGGACCCAGTCTAATCACACAAACAAGTCATATAGCCTAACACGGACTCGCTCGAGGTTTCAAACCACATAAAACAACACTAAAACGATGAATTAAACCAAAAATCAATGAAATTCCTCAAAACTTCTTTAAACATCAAATTTTGCATTTACGGTCCGAATCACATCTAATGAAGTCCGTTTCTTACCAAACTTCACAGATATGTCACAAATATTATGTCGAACCTGTACAGGGCTCTGGAACTATAATACGGGCCCGATACCCCAGGTTAGGGGTGGCTAACGGGCCGGGCCCGGGCCAAACGGGTCAAGTGGGCCGGGCTAAGCGGGCC